>QAXH01005378.1:0-30661 GCA_004335635.1 Chloromonas sp. AAM2
AAATGTCCAGCCTGCTTCAACTGTCAAGCAGTGATACCGCCATAGCCTAAGTAACGCATGACAAACATCTAGCTTTAGACTCGCCTCATCACTTCCCAGCCTCCCTCAGCCTCCAAGGATTGCAGGACGTCGTGCAAGGCATAGGCAACGCCCACGAGTACCAACTGGGCCGTTGTCATTGCCATGGCCTAACTGGGTGTCTGGACCTCTACCCATCCACTCACCCGCATTGCGGCAGGCCGCTGGCGAGGAGCCTCAGCCTTGCCCCCTGGGGGGCTGACGCTCTCTTCGACGAGTACAAAGCCTTCTGGCTTGGCGAGGCTGTACCGGGCTTGCCTGAGTCAGAAGCAGAGCTACTGAAGGCTGGTGTGTGTACCAGGGACGAGTTTGTGCAGCGCGTGATACAATGGAACGTGTTCAACTGGTGAGCAATTTAGGTGGAGGTTCGACAGTTTGCAAGAGCTGATGACACGAGCGCGGGCGAATGCTTCCTTGCCCAGTCTTGGTTCAAACGATCGTAAGCCTCACAGGATGGCAGAATGTGAAGAAGTTGACAAAGTACAGTTATCATTTGACAGCGCATATGTTTACGATTTTGCACCGGGAGCGGGGTCAGTGAAGGTGCATGTAGTTGCTGAGTTTCAAGCATTACATCATTCACATGGTGATTGTGTAGTTTCTTTTCTGGATATGGCCCACAACACTGGCGAGTTGGCACTCTGTTCGGGTAATGTCTGGGAACAAACAGTCAGGCCGGAGACTGGTGTGCTTTAGGCTGGAGAATGATCAGTTTGTACCATTACACTACTGCGATGGCACTAAGGACCAGAAATGTGCTTACAACGCATTCCTCAACAATATTGAATGGGAGTGGTATGACATGAAGGGTACTCCATTGCAGCCCATGGCGCCAAAGGTTTAACGTGTTCTTGGCAGTTACTTGCAAAAATGCAGTATCATGTTTGCTGGCCAGCAGCGTACGTAAGGCTATCCAGCAACTGACCAAGTGTCCTGTACTGCAGCTCAAAAAGGCATTCAGAGTTGAAAGGATAGCGTGTGTTTGGAATCAGGGGTGCTGTCAGCAGCTGTAGGCATTTCCACGTGGAATGAAATTGTTCCTAGCACTGGGGTGTCCGGCCCCGCACCCAGGAGCACTGACTGTGATGCAACACATCAACTGGACAGCATCTGCTGTGAAGTACTGCAGCGTGATGTTCACCAATGACCCAGTTTAGGGCCTCCGAGAACAGGCACTGGCACAATGATGACTAGAAGAGCATTGGATAATCGATGTTCAATACAGCCAAATCAGCTGTGCCTCAATAGTTGTTGCCAGAAGAGGAAGCAATGTATCCAGTGACATTTTTGAAGAAACAGTTCACATGTAAACAGTTAAAATGTTATGTGACCCATAACAGGGCCGCCTACTGTAGTGCGTCAGCCCGTGTAAACAATAACAAGCCATGCACAAAACCCTTACGACCTGGCACAATCAGGCTTGATTTGCTGACTGCCCTTGATTGCAACCTGACCGAGCTGGTGGCTGGTAGCTGGTGGCGCCCGCTGCACGTGGGTGCGAGGGAACATGAATGGTGAAGAAGCAACGTACAGCATGAATGCACATGCGTGTCAGGGCTGTGCTCATGAGTCTTCGCACACTGATCACGAAGGTGCCAGTCTGGTGTTTTGTACACGCGAGGTAAAAGAACCCCCAAGCGCTGCTGCCAATGCCAGCCAAGTGTTTCCAAGACTCGCCACGGCACTATGCGTGTCAAGCCTCCTCAAGCATCGATTCCTGACGGCATTCTGATGTTTGTGTGGTTGTGGACACCAGATGGTTCACAAGGCGTGTGCATGTATGTGGTACGAACTGAAGGCAATTTGTTACCGGCAGGAAATGGACACCTTTGCAATTCTTTGCATGGCCTGCGTGCTTGCTTTGCATGGCCTTCCGCGCTTCTTCAGGCACGCATTTCTACTTTGCTCTACTAATTTCACTGTCTTGCTCAGATGAAGTCCGGGTGGTTCCATCCGAGAGCTTTTCTGGACTGAGGAAGGCAAAAGAGCCAGTAACCAACTCACTGGGCTTTCCCTGTGAATGCTGCCAATACGACAAGCCCGGAGAGACTTGAGGACATCTAGAGAAGTCAGGCAAAATGCTGTCAGAACCGCCAGACAGGTACCTCGGCATGTCACATGCAAAGGGTCTACAGCATTCATGTGCAAGCCATTCTGTGCCATGGCTGGAGAGGGCAGGGACGGCAGAACCACGGCCCCAGGGTTATGTTATCGGGGTTAACATGGCAGCGAAAAAATAGAAAATAGAAAAGTACCTTTTGGCAAACTTCTTTTTTCAATAACTCCGGGTCAGCTCCCACAGGTGCTTTACAAGCTCCTAGCACTGGAAGTCATGGGCTCGAGCTGCTGCTCACTGCTGAATCTGTCCTGGGCACCGGCTGTTGTAAGGCTCGAGACTGCACTAGTGAGGCCCAGGTAACAGTCTGGTCAAGGGTCTATGTGATGCTGCCGGCACCTCACACGACAGGTCTGCCCTACATGCTGCATGCCATGGTCAGCCGGGCAAGCACGCTGATCGCCTCGGAGCAGCAGTAGACAAATGCCCACCATGCAACTGCGCCCACGCATCCAGGCAACACGCAGGGCGTCCGCCATACTGGCATATGTATACGCATGTCCTCCGCTGCATTGGAAAAGCTGTATCCAGCCCCAACTTGTTCCTGTCCCAGCGCGTTCCAGTCCCACCGCATTGTATCACATTTTGTCCGTCTGTCCGGCAAACGGGCAAAATGAATGAAACGGGCAAAAGGGTTGACTCCGCTCGTGCCAAGCAATGTACCTCAGTCATTGTATACACTGTGCTTGTTTGAAATGATTGGAACTGATATGATGTTATGTCCGCCCTCTGGTCGGGCCCACCAACTTCGCGGATTGGATTGGACAGCTGCTGCTGGGCAGTAGCGCCTTTGGCTGTCTGTAAATTGTAGGGTATTGTTAACATCATGAGAAAGTTTCTTGTCTTGGCGGTGCTGACCTGTGCGCTTCACTTAGCTGAGGCCAAGACCTTGCATGCTGGATTGAGCGGAGGTGGTGTTGGCCCTCGGCATACCAAAGTGGCATCGTCAGCGGCCGTCTTCACGCCTTGTGAGTAGCTCGCTCGGAAGTCCGCGTGGGCTCAAACGTGGTTGGCCGCACCCGCTATTTTGCATGTTTGGGCCTGCACTTGAAGTTCATATGCTTTCATTAACAGACTGTCGCGCCAGGGGGAGTCGCCCGCACCAAAACCATCCAATGCCACCTACCTCCTGACTCTGTGCTTGTGTGCAGACTACATAACTCCGGGTGGCGGGGAGAAGTACCTGCTCTCGACAGTCCGCTCAATGCAGACCATGGGGTACTTTGTAGACATCCTTGTGCAACCTGACAATGTGTGCCAGGTGAGATTGACATGCACTGACATGACTCTTACATGAGTGCATGGACGGGTGTGCCAGGTAATGTTTCCAGGTTCCAAGGCATGTGCACAGCATGCACGCTAGATGCATGCATGGTAGATACCGCATAGGGCCACCGGCTGAACATGCATGGCATGTCTTGCCGTGAAACTCAATGTCATAGCCACAGGCTGGTCCAGCATAGCTTGCATTACCCATGTGTGAAGCGCGTGTGCCCATGCATGCCACAGGATGCCAACTGCATGTGCCCATGCATGCCACAGGATGCAAACTGCATGTGCCCATGCATGCCACATGATGCCATCTGCATGCCACCCTGCAAATGCCGCACAGGGTCAGAAATGTGTGATGGATGTGGCCGCCAATCTTCGCGTCACTCTGGACCCAGAGCGCTTCAGTGTGCATGTGGTGCACCGGGAGGGGTTCAAGATCTTTGCTGGGCCATACGAGCTGTTCTTCGCGCTCGGAAACGAAAAGTACCCCCCGGTTTCGGGTGTGGGACAAGTCAACCTGTTCATGTGTCAGTTTCCATTTGACCTGGACCGGACGGTACCGCAGTTTGCAACAGATGTGAGTGTGGGGGTGCATACGTGCTGAGGGATGCGTAAGGGTACATAGGGTGCATAAGGGCGCTTGAGTGTGGGTAAGCATGGGGAGCGTTTGTTGTATCAAAAGGTGAAGCGGACGGGCGAGGGTGGTTTTTGGCGGGGCTAGGTGGGCAGCAGGGATTGATTGAAGAAAGCGACAGAAGAACAGAAAGTTAAAGAAGCCACGTTTGTTTGGGCAGGGCCAAGGCAAGGGCAGTGACATGGAATAACAGTGGAGTGCAGGATGGGCAAGGATAAGGGAAGGGTTTGAGTTTTATAGCTGAAGGTGGGCAGGAGGGCGCGTCAATGAGCCCTGGCATGGGTATGCATGGGTTTGGGTTGTGGTGTATGGCCGGGCTGGTGAACAAGACAATCCTTACCTCCCCTTTTCTCCTCCCTTTTCCTACCTTTGTCCGCCTTTGTCCCCTGTCTTCCCCTCTGCTGTTCTCACCCTTTTCCCCTTCTCGTGCCTTTTCCCATCTTTGTCCTGAACGGGTCCTTGTGTTGGCTCAGGTGATCGCTACATACGACGCCGTGATTCTCAACTCCCACTACTCGTTGAGATGGTACTACACCTTCAGTGTGCCCGTCTACCATGGGCTGCATGCAGCAGAGCAGCTGTTTCCACGTATGCAGGTAAGATCATGCAGCACGAGCCAATGCAGCACATGCCTATGCAGCGCAAGACAATGCAGCACAAGCACCTTCCATGCTACCTAATCCTGATGTTTCTTCCCATGCTGGTTGCCATGATTATCGGTATGCTGCTCGTTTCTTCTTCACTTCACAGGAGAGGCTCAAACTCTCAGATTGGATCAGGTCTAGATTGAATCAGGTCTTCAGATCTTTTCACACTTTCACTGCAGGTGCTGCACCCTCCCGTCACCATCGTTCACCATGCCACTATAGGCCCACGAGGCCCCCACAAAAACGTGGTTATGGTTGGCCGTTTCTTTGCCGGGCGGCAGTCCAAGGGGCATCCAGAGGCAGTCAAGCTCTTTGCTGAGCTCTACCCTTCTTTGCCCAAGGACACCAATCTCATCATGGTAAGCATGAGGCAGGTTGACAGTGCAGGGTGGTGCGTGGTAGGGTGGTGTAGTTACAGACATTGGCCTGTTGTTGCAGAGAACACACAGCTTTAGATGAACCGCCTGTCACCAGGGTTCAGGGGGTAGCAAGCCAGGCTTGAACAATGATCAGTTAGTCCAACTAAGCAGCCAATGATCATTAAACGTGGTAGTGGCTTGCATTGCTCCTGGTGTTTTACTGTCAGGATTCTCATTATGGTCACTAGAGGTGTAGATCGGGAAGCGAACGGCCTGACTGTTTTGACGCTTGGGAGCTTGCAACCACTTTTCAAAGGCCAAGTGAGTCGGCACGAAATCTTCAACATGGTTGTGTAAGTTTTGGCCCGCCAAGGAATGTCGTCTGCGGTGATCATGACATGTGCTCGCCTGTCACACACAGGTTGGCAACCCCATGCCTGGCCACTCCGCCTACCTAGACGACCTTCACAACCTAGTCAGGGGTTTTGGCCTCACAGACAGGATCGAGATCGTGCTGGCAGCCGCACCAGAGAGAGTCATATCCATCCTGCAGTCAGGCCTGGTGCAGGTGAGTGTGTGGGTAAGGGTGGGGGTGTGTGAGGAGGGTGATGTGGGTGCAAGTATGTGTCCCGGAGAGAGTCATATCCATCCTGCAGTCAGGCCTGCTGCAGGTAGGTGTGTGAGTGCAGAGTCAGGCAGGGGCCAGGGCCATGGATTTGGCAACATGTTTCAACTGCTGAAGACTGCCCTTGGCTGCAAATGGCTGGTTTTTGTGTTGTGTTCTCGTCGCTTTCCGCAATACGCAAGGCTTCTTGCACGTTACCTCAGCTTATTGCAAAGGTGATGCACGCTTTATATCTGCTTGAACAACTCCTTTCACAAATGATTGTGCTTTGACCCAGACAAACAGGCCATAGCTTCTACTCAAACCGCAGTTAAACTCCATCATCGCCCCCCTGCCCGCCTGCCCTACTGTCTGCAGTGGCACTTGACAGGCCTGGGAGTGCAGAATGACCCTGCCAGTCTGGAGCACTTTGGCATCTCAATCGTGGAAGGCATGTCAATGGGCTGCATTCCCATCGCATACACAGGTAAACAGGGCTTTTGCATTGGGTTATGGTGATGAAGAACTTTGAACATATAAGCGTGTACAGTCAGGTGAAAGGAATGCGATGTGCAGGAACAAACTTTTTTGCTGGCTGCCGCAATTCCTTGATCTGGTTTGTTCCATGCTCATGTCAAGTCATCGTCAGATCCTGTGGCCTGACACGTGCTGTACACTATTACGTATGGGCACACACTGTGCATGGACACGGACAGTTGATTGTGCGTGTGGACACGGATATGTTCAATCGCATGGCATCCGTTTCTACGCCACGTGTCACAGGTGGTGCTGCTGACATCATCCAGCACGGTCACGATGGCTTTGTTGCCACGTCCGCGGAGCGAGTGGTGCAGTACACCAAGGCGATTTTTGCCATGACCGCACGTGAACAGCAGGACATGCAGGTGAGGCACGTGGGGTGGTTGAAGGCGATTTCTGTCATGACCGCACGTGAACAGCAGGACATGCAGGTGAGGCATGAAGGGTGGTTGGAGGCGGTTTTTGCCATGACCACACATGAACAGCAGGACATGCGGGTGAGGCACGTGGGGTGGTTGGAGGCGATTTCTGCCATGACCGCACGTGAACAGCAGGACATGCGGGTGAGGCACGTGGGGTGGTTGAAGGCGGTTTCTGTCATGACCGCACGTGAACAGCAGGACATGCAGGTGAGGCACGCGGGGTAGTGGGTGAAGAAAACGTGACCCAGTGGTTGGAGGACTTGTGGCTGGTGGTCTTGGCTTGCAACAACTGCAACATTGGCCTCCATTCCATGTGCACTACTAATCCAATTGATCGCTATCACAACATCCCCCTGAAGTGTCAACATGTGTACATTGCATGATTGTTCACCATGTCCATGTGCTCTTCCATCTACACCAGCGCTCACCCACCTGCCCCTGGTACCTGACAAATATGGCATCTTCTTAAGCCTGCTCGGTTGCCATCCTCACATCTCACCCCATGCCCACTATTGCATTGCATCAGCAAGTTGATTCAACTACACCAGCCATTGACCATCTTGCCCTTGAACCGCGTCTCCATATCTCACCCCATGCCTTTTTCGGTGTTGCAGGCACGTGGGCTGATCAAATCTCACATGTTCGAGTACGAAAAGTTCGAACAGCGGTTTCACGACCTGGTAACCGCCACTGAGATGATCAAACCAACCCCACCCATGAGTAAGGCTAGAGTGTCCGTGATACGCAAATAAACCAACCGACATCAACCGCCAAACCCTACCCAACGGCAGTTTCTGGAGGCGAAGTGGCTGGACCAGGAATAGCACGTTTTTGCACATATGGCGACCTGGGTTGGCTGGCATTGTGGTGCACGGCTTGGCATGGCATGGCATGTGACAGGCATGGCTAGCCTGGCATATGGCTACCATGCCTCATGACACATGTCGAGGTTTAACTGCCCTTCAAAGGTTTTCATACTCCCATGCCAATAAGTTTCTCAGTTGACAACCTTTCTCACTCAGTTAGAACGCCCATTCACTCTGTTACGATCACGCATTTGATAACACAGACCACAGCATGGTGCATTTACGGTCGTCATCCGAGAGGTTGGTACAGCAGCCTCTTATGGATTGGTTTGACACTACACGTCTCGACCCCATATCTGGTCTTGAAGCACACACCACGTGTCCAAAACGTAAAAGTAGGAAGCTCTGTCCGCACGCCTTGTCGTGGGATTCATCAGAATGTTTGGGCTGTGCCTGTTGGCTCCTCCTTTCAAGACACGCGTAGGAGCATTGAAGGGCAATCAGGCATGGCCAGCCCTGGCAGAGAGTCGGATGTGTGGCACGTGGCATGTGGCACCACACACCATGTGGTTCAACTGTTCAAGGCCCTGTGATCCTCTGATTACAGAAGCATAGGTCACGCAGTCAATTGATGTGATCAGGCCCTGGTGCCATGCACGGCACACATGTGTTGTTGGCATGTCCTGATCAAGAATTTTCAGACATTCTGATTAAGACATTTTCAAACCCTTCAGACAGCAACAGGCAGCGGTCCATACAACAGAATGGCCACATCCAACTAGACAATGTTGTCAAGCACTTTGCACTGCTTTTGAAGCGACAGCGTGTGATCGATTCAAAGGAATGATGATTTCAGCCTTTGTGCTGTGCATGAAGCTGGGCCACTGACAAGTTGCTGGCTACTTGCAACCTGAGCCAAAGGATTTGAGTCTGGTAGGCTTCCTTGCACTGCATGGGTTGCCCCTACTGACTGTGTTGCATTTGTTTGCTTGTGGTGCTCGGAGTTGCAGCTGGCTGATGTTAAAAGACCTTGATGATGGCTCTCTGGGTATCCATCGGACCAAGAATCAGTGTCTTCTTCTTTGCTGAACGGGAAACTGTTCATTGCTGTCGTTTGAGCATGACTGACTTGTCGTCCGCTGATCAAGCAGGCGTGGCAATACTTGTGCTTTGTAGCGTTTTACCCTGCCTGACTCTGCATGACTGACTAGACATAATGGGAAGTCAGGCGCAGTGCAGTCGTCATGTTTCAGGGAATAGGAAGGTGTGAAGTCTGACTGGATGTAGACTGAAGGTGAACCCTATCGCAAGGGGGCTGTAAAGGGGAAGGAGCAGGGCAAACTACCAATCCAGGCCTTGCTGAAGGGTCCCCCGACGAGCCATCACTCGATGTGATTTCAAAGCCAAGTCAAATGCCACAACTTGTGTAAGCAGAGCAACATGCAGGAGCTGTCGCGCGATGTGGCAGGTTATGCCATGAGGCACCACAGGTCTACTACGCACAGACCCTATACCATGCTCCTGTACTTGTCGCCCAGCAGGACCTCGTCAGGCTATCTAAAGCGTGTCAATCTGATAGGCTGTTTGCTTCCTAGGCTGTAGAAACCGTACATGTGGCTTGCAAGCTTGCTACATGTTGCCACACTAGACTAGCCAGTGGGCAAGCGACACGGACGCTGGCGAGAAAGTACCGGGATACAACCGGTAGTAGCCGGGTGACATAGAACCTCTCAGCCAGATGGCACACTCGGATGACTGCCAGATACAGTCGTATAGCAGCCAGACCAAAAAAGAAGTTTGCCAGTTCTGGGACAATTTTTGAAAACCTCACTGGAACTGGTGTTGTCTGGGTCGCAAGACATGTGCTGGTTGCATGACTTCTGGCTGCTTGTGTGTTGGGCTGGGAATGTAAGCTGCAGTTGTCCCTGGCTCGCTTTCAATAGATCATGGCACACGAACAGTCACCACATGTACCCGTCAAACTGGCAAACTTCTTTTTTTAACGTCGGGCTGTCCCTTTGCTTCTCGTCCGGCTGTCCCTTCAATGGCTTCAGACCAGCAGGGTGGCATGCAGTTGGTACCATGTGGCATGCATGGGCACACACGCACTTCACACCATGCATGCAAGCTATGCTGGACCAGGCAGTGCCTATGACATTGCATGACATAAACAGGCGATTCAAATTGCAGAGGCTCTGCCATTCCCAGACAACCGAGTCACGTCATTAATGCTATCAAATCTCCTGACTGAATGACTCTGCTACCAAACATCACTTGATCGGATGTTACAAGGAGGGAGTGCACACCATGTAGCACGTCCAACGCAAACATCAACTGCTTGCGCAAACTGCATCTGACACGAACCACAGAATGACAATCGGGTGCAAGCTTGCACTTGCGACACCAAAATTGCTGGCATCTGTGCATCTCAGCCAGCAGAGTCCAGTCCCATGCAAATCCCCACGTGGTTAGAAACGGTAGCGTGCGGCGGACTTGTCCACGCGCTGGCCCATGAATCCGTCTCGTCGCGCAATTCTAGCTCTGTGTAAGAGCGGGTCTAGCCATGAGGAACTCAGCGCTGCGTCTGGCAGGGCGGCTTCTGCGCGCAGGCAAGTGTGCAGTGGCGCGACAGTGGATGATGGCAGCCACTGCCTAGCAGCATCGGTGCATAGCTATTCTTATTATATTGCACTCAGTCAGGCCATGCATCAGGTCAGCCTTGGCGGATGGTGGCATATCGGAGACTAACATCACCGGATCAGAAGTGTGCCAAGGCGACAATCAGGCCCCAATCTTACAGGTGCTGCTGGCTTCTGTTATCTGATGCTCGTGATGCGACATCTTGAGCACTGGTTCTTGCGGTTTGCAGGCGCGGAGGCTAGCCCAGCTCTGCCATCTGAGGCTTGCAGCACTAGGTGAGCAGGCTCACCGCAGCACGATTAAGCCCGGCGTAGCGCGCACCTTTTGCGCATTGTTTCAGACACTGTATCTCCGTGCTCAGGGCGCGACATCGGCGCTTGGCCAAGACCGAAGAGTGTTGCATGTTTCCGATCAAGCAATGCACGTCCTCTTGTCGCTGGAATGTTGCAGGTCCTTGCTGCCCGCCGCTGTGCAAGGCATTCGCTCATATGCTAGCGAGGCGCTGAAGGCCAAGTTCACCAGCAAGTACCTGATCCAGCATGTCAGCGAGAAATTGATCCCCGCTGTCAAGGAGTTTGAGAAGCAGTACCAGGCCCCTGTCATTCATCTGGGGCGCGTGCTGTCCGTGGGAGACGGTATTGCTCGTATCTATGGCCTCAAGAGCGTGCAGGTGCGGCGATGGCACCTGCCAAGATCGCAGGCAATCAGCATCGATGCCCCATGCATGCAGCATGCGAATGCACCATTTGCCACCTGCACAGCTTGTCTTAGAACTAGCTAGTCTATACACGCAGAAATGCCATCTATGGCATCTTCTCAGCAAAAGATTGCTTACTTGCACAGACATGGATGGTGGTGATTGCCCGACCAAGATCTGATTTGGTCGGTATCAATTTTCTTTTGCCTGCAGGCCGGCGAGCTGGTGTGCTTCGATTGCGGTGTTAAGGGCATGGCTCTGAACTTGCAGTCCGATCACGTCGGTGTGGTGGTCTTCGGTAACGACAGCCAAATTCACCAGGGCGACCTGGTCTACCGTACAGGCCAGATTGTGAACGTGCCAATTGGCCCAGGCACACTGGGCCGCGTCACAGATGCGCTTGGCCAGCCCATTGACGGCAAGGGACCTCTGACCAACGTCAAGAGCAGCCTGGTGGAGGTGAAGGCCCCAGGTGTGCAACGGCATGGACATGCCACGTGACAAGCATGTACCATTTTTCTTCACATTTACTTGGCACGGGTCGAGTCAGGCATTAGCAGGCATTGTAGTCATTGACAGCCATGCCATAGGATGCAAGCCGGCAGCAAGCAGCTTGCAGCGTTACGCATGGCCCACAGCCTGGCTTGCAACGTGTGGATGGCGACTGGCAGAGCCATGGGTGCTTGGTGCACAGCGGCACAGCGGCACTGCTGGAGTCATGGGCAGTGTAGAATACAGCATGGTCAAGGGCGGATCAAGGATATTCTTGACAATTTGATCTTCACATTGTTGCAGGTATTGTGGCACGTCAGTCCGTGCGCGAGCCTCTGTTCACCGGTGTCAAGGCAGTGGACGCCCTGGTGCCCATTGGTCGTGGACAGCGTGAACTGATCATTGGCGATCGCCAGGTGAACAGAGCTGGAGTCATGGGCAGCGCTTTTTAGCACATAACCACTGATGCTGCTAGGCCACGACAGTCAGCTCCTGCCAGACACCATGCACGTGCTACTATTGTATTGACCACAAACTTCAGTTCACAGCATGCTCGTTCACAGCATGCTCATTCACAACGATACTACGGTGATGTGTTTTGCAGACTGGCAAGACAGCCATTGCCATCGACGCCATTTTGCACCAGAAGGCTTGTAACGAGACCGTGTCCAAGAACAACCGCGTGTACTGTGTGTACGTTGCTGTGGGGCAGAAGCGTTCCACTGTCGCTCAGCTGGTGGGTAGATTGGTATTGGCATTGTTCTGGTACCTGCCGCATCAGTGTATGTCACAGTATTCGTGGTTGCGCATGTGGTTAACCAGGAGCAGGCCAGGTTAACAGCATTGATCTTGACCCTGAGACTTGGAGACAAGTTGTTATTCGTTGCCATGTGCTGCAGGTCAAGCAGTTCGGCGCCACCGGCGCATTGAAGTACACCATCATTGTGTCTGCCACCGCATCCGATGCTGCACCTCTCCAGTTCTTGGCGCCTTACTCCGCCTGCGCCATGGTGTGTGCGGGGCTGGTTAGCAATAACAGCACCATGCAGAGTGCTGTGTGTCTATTTGTCGTGTCAGATGCAAATACTGATAGACGGAAGGCAAGCCGAGATGACGAGATGACACGATGGTATTGAGTTCAGGCTCTGCTGCATGCCAATAACTGTTATCCTCTCGCACTGCATGCCTTGTTTTGTTGGGCTTGTCCTGCTCATAATGTTAGGGCTCAAAGCCCATTCTCAAGCCTCACGAGGTTGCAAATATAACAGTGCGACACGGGTAACGATTGGGCGTGCTTGCTTCAATCTCTCCTGCTCCTGCAGGCTGAGTATTTCCGTGACAACGGCAAGCACGCCATGATCATCTATGACGACTTGTCCAAGCAGTCCGTGGCCTACCGTCAGATGTCCCTGCTGCTGCGTCGTCCACCCGGTCGTGAGGCTTTCCCTGGTGACGTGTTCTACCTGCACTCGCGTCTGCTGGAACGCTCTGCCAAGATGTCCAGCGCCATGGGCGGTGGTTCCATGACTGCCTTCCCGGTCATCGAGACCCAGGTGAGGGGCAATGCATGTTGGCACGCTGTCTGCCTTTGGTAAGCACAGCATGTATGTTGTGGTGAACACCAATGTTGATCAAAAGCAAGCTTTGGGTGTTTTTTCATTCTAGTGCGTTCTGTAGGATGCCCATGTAAAGCATGTTCATGCATAGCCAGCATAGTCAGCGATGTTCTGTTGCATTGTTGCGCTGCAGGCCGGTGATGTGTCCGCCTACATTGCCACCAACGTGATTTCCATCACAGACGGACAGATTTTCCTTGAGACTGAGCTGTTCTACAAGGGTATTCGCCCAGCCCTCAACGTCGGTCTGTCCGTGTCACGCGTCGGTTCAGCTGCGCAGTTCCCAGGCATGAAGCAGGTACGTAATGCA
This sequence comes from Chloromonas sp. AAM2, assembly GCA_004335635.1. Lineage (NCBI taxonomy): Eukaryota > Viridiplantae > Chlorophyta > Chlorophyceae > Chlamydomonadales > Chlamydomonadaceae > Chloromonas > Chloromonas sp. AAM2. The sequence goes on from QAXH01005378.1 coordinate 13,234, forward strand.
CACAGCACATCTGACTGTCCATCCTACTGTCCATCCTACTGTGTGCAATGCCTTCTTGGTAATACACTATTAGTACATGGTCTTCAGCAGCTGCTGAAATTGAGTCTTCAAAAGTTTGCTGTATAAGGTATTCAACCACTGCTACTATGTTTGATTTTTAGGTTGCTGGTACTCTGAAGCTGGAGCTGGCCCAATACCGTGAGGTGGCTGCCTTCGCCCAGTTCGGTTCGGACCTCGATGCTGCCACCCAGTACGTGCTGGAGCGCGGTGCCCGCCTGACAGAGGTGCTCAAGCAGAAGCAGTTCTCACCCATGCCCATTGAGCAGCAGACTGTCGTCGTCTACGCCGCCACCAAGGGCTACTTTGACAAGGTAAGGACCAATGATAGCATGAGCATGGAATGATCTCATGTGTTGCTGATGAACTAAATTGAGTGCAGTGATGCATGCACGGGATGAAGAATTCCTAGTATTTCTAAGTGAACAAAGGAAGTCCATGCTGTGTAGGTCGCCTTCGGTCAGTGTGCATCACTCTGTGGCCAGGGATTTGGTTGGATAGACCTGTGTTGCTCCCATGTCTGCAGGTCAAGGTGCCTGACATCGTGCAGGCTGAGCAAGCCGTGCTATCACATGTCAACCCAGCACTGTACAAGCTCATCAAGGCCGCCGGGAAGATCACCCCCCAGATCAACGCACATCTGCACCAGCAGCTAATTGCCGTGCCACTGCCCATTGCCAAGGCGTAAAGCAGCAGCAGTAGTGTGATTGATTTGTGGCTGTGTGATGTGGTGGTAAAAACTCAGTGTCAGCTGTGACAAGGCCAGGCACGAGAACCAACGTAAAGCTGGGTTAGCCAGGGCAGAGTAGAGTTCTGTTCTTGCTCATGCATCTGCGGCTTGTTTCATGGCTGTGTGGTCGCATGGGCGGTCAATATCCTTTACCCTGTACCCACCGCATGCTTGGCTGACAATTCTCGTTCTGCAGTCATCGTGTTATGAAGTTTGTGTGTGGGTAGATGTTAGCTTGGAGTGTGCATCAGCCTTCATGGCAGTGAGGGGCTAATTTTCCGTCATGTTCCCAGCTTGTCCCTTGATGTAAGTCCCCGGAGTCACACTTGCAAGGGTGAAAGCAAAAACAAAGTCTGGCATTCCTGGGACTGACGCTGGAACTGGTGTGTGTCAGCAAAACATGTGTGTGAGTGAGGAGACTGCCACTTCTGGGACAACAAATCAAATGTCCACACATCTCAGACATGTCAGTCACACCACCCAAAGAATTGTCCCAGAAATGGCAAGCTTCTCTTTTTTCTGGTGTCTGCTGCTTGTCCATCTGTCACGAGTGCACCGAAGACTGGCAGAAATAAATCGCGCATGGAGGATTGAGGACATGCGGTTGAGACAGTCAGGTGCTACCCTAACCACCCCATTCCAACCAAGCACAGACCAGGTTGTGCCGATCTGCAGTGCCATCGATCGAGTGTGGCTGCACACGGACCTAAGCCTCAACAAGACGCAGTTGGAGCTGATTGAACGCCCTGTGCCAAACCGTGCTAACCGGACATATAACGCATACACTTATACCCTGTACGTAAGTATCATATTTCTTGGTCCCCTGTTAACGAATACCTTGACATCACCGTGCCTGGCGTCACGACTTCAGCTCATCACAAACATGGTATGTAGGGCCAATACCATTGGACGGGTCTCTTGACAATAGGAAGACTACGTATACCTTGGACATCACCGTGCTTGGTGTGTTGAACCATAAACTGCATCATGAGTGTGTTCAAGAACAGGGTTTAGGGGTTGGGCTCAACACACCAGCCTTCAACAGCAGCAGTTGTTCATGGCTTCCGACGTGAGACCCAGCCGCGCAAACCTGTTGCTTTCTTGTTTTTGACGTGCACAACATCACCAACGTTACGCTGGCTGACCACACAGCAACCGGTGCTGAATTTGACTAACTCATACCGGTAATACCTGACCCGCACATTAAAATGGTCATGGAAATGGTCGGCATCAAATTCAGAAGCATTGGATTCTGAAGTAGAACGGTTGACCAGATCAGGCCAGAACGGTCAAGCGCTGTGTCTCACTCTGGTTCCCAAATGACTGTTGGTTGCCAGACTAGTCTGCCGGCTTGCTGAGATGCTATTCCTTGGGGCGTGCTTCTCATAGCCCTGTTGCTCAGGGCAGGTCTGGACACTCTGCGGAATCCGTTTGTGTCCTGGGACGGGTTCCACTGCCGTCACAGCAGAGACATCTTACCGTTTACCACTCATCCTTGGCACTCATCCTTGGCACTCATCCTTGGCACTCATCCTTTGCTAGAGGCTCCCCATACCCCCGAACTCGTGCTGCCACACATGGGTGTGAGTCCATGAGTGCTGCATGTCCTTCCTTGAGGTCCCTCCCATTGCTGGTGGTGTGCCTCCACTTCTCTCGTAACGCACATTCCAGTGTTTGTCTGGCCGAGGCGTGGCAGGAATCACTCGCTGGACTTGACACTCCACGATTTGACGCCGTAACACACGCGCTAGAGGAGGTCAGACTTGAGTTTTCTGAGCTTGCACGGACAGTGTGACCAAAAACGATGGGCGATGGTTAGTTTCGTGATTGCCCTCGGCGGCAGTGCATTTGGCCACCATTCATCTCCCGGGTGGATAAGGTGCTGCCAGCCTCAAAGGTGCCTCAATTGACATACACATACCTTTGCAAGCAGTGGCCCGGCACAATTGCCATGGAAGAACCTGGAGGCGGGCTCTTCGGATCAGGGCACACCTTTCAGGCCCACGACGGCCCTCTGCGTGCACTACATGAGGGGCAGGTGAGCAGTGCCTTTCCAAGAAAGTTTTCAAATGTATTCGAAGGCTGCACGCGTGTCCCAACCCTGCACGAGAAGTGACCTTGGTTTGGTCTATGCATCGCCCATCCAATGTTCGATCTCGGCAAAAGATGGTTTACCGAAGTCGTGGGACGTCCCGATAACGTGACAGCAGCAAGTTTTGCAAGTAAGCTGCTCTTAGATCAGCAACGCTCAATCATTGTTGCGCAATTGCTGTGCTACAAGGCGAACGGGCCTCAGGCATGTGCTCCGGAAATGCAAGCTGGCAGGCACTGCGAGTTTGTCGCTCCGAAGGATTGGCCGGGGTCATGGATACACAAAGTGGTGAGCGCTCGCTTCCTAGAACTGAACAACACTTTGTATTACAAATGTATTCCAACATGGAAGGTCACGTACGTCTGCATGCGGTGAGGTCAAAATCATGAATCCTAGATACATGACGCTGTGGAATGATGACGGCGTCCATATTCCGCTAGTTCGCAGTATCCAAGATAGAGCAGGAACATTGGATGTACAAGTCACCGCGGATCCTCGGTGCGTCCGCTGAATTGTCCCGTCACAAACGTGCAACAAAGACATGAGTTGCAACGGATTATAGACCTCGCTGAAGCTCGGCATCTTCAGTTGGGCAACAATGAGTTCGGTCTGTCCATTCGGGGTTGCGTCTGTCCACGTGGTGCACGTGTCAAGTGGGAACGCGGCATCACACCTGCGGTGCTGCAGCATGTAGATGATCATGGTGCATACCACCTGTACTCATGGTTTTTTGCTCATCAGTATCTCAACAACTGCTGGTGTTCACTGGAATGGCATGCGAACGAATGGGCATCACATGGACCACATGTGGAAAACAGTGCATGCAGAATGGGGTCTCCCCTCTCGCTGTCACCACTGCATCCTTTGGCAACAGGCCAAACTTCTCTCGCTGTCCCTCTCTCTCGTTCTCAGTTGCGTGATTTCCCTGATGCGAGGGTTGGGTAAGCAGCCCTTGACGCACGGAGGCCACCACGGCTGGTTGCCAATGATGCGCGAGTCATCTGTGACTGCCACTACGCTACAACAAAACCACAGTATGGATGAGTGCTATCGCCTTCTGGTTGCCGTTTCACGATCTAAGCCGAACCACTGCCTTGCTTCTCAGGTCGTTGACCATGGGGAGGTGCAGGTTGTGCGTCAGGGCAGCCCTGGGTTATGCACACTGGGTGTACCGGCACCACATGACACATGCACCACCAGCCTGGCGCCACCAGCAGCAGCAGCAATAGCAGCATCCCCTGCCAGCCCGTTTTCACCAGTTCATGAGATTGTGATCACGGCACCCGCTGGCACAGCTACTGGTGTGGCTGGAGCAGCGGCAGGTGTGGCTGGTGCTGTGGCGGGTGTGGCTGGTGCAGCAGCTGGTGCGGCCGGTGTAGCTGGTATGGCTGATGAAGTGCACGGTCGTATGAAGCAGGACGAGGTATCCACAACGCGTGTGCACGCTGCTGGAATCTGTTGTCCTGCGGAGGTGGTGCTGATTCAGAACATACTGCAGCCGCTGCCAGGTGCGGGACGGGTGGGTTGGGCCAGGTGCGTGTGTAGCCGTGTGTATCATTGATGGAACACACTGCACTGTGGGAGAGCGTGTGTGTGTGTGTGTGTGTGTGTGTGTGTGTGTGTGTGTGTGTGTGGGGCACTGCAACTAGGGCAGGCAATCTGACCATGTGTCAGAATCATGCTAAACAGGTGGTTTGGGCATTGGCAGGTACAAAGCGCGTGGGGCAGGCCACGATTGTCGGGCTGTCTGTATCACTGATGCATTCTGGAGGCCAATACACTACCTTGCCTTGAACCGTCTCACATAGGTGTTGTGGACGTGGAGGTGTATGTGTTGAGCAAGACGGTGGTAGTACGTCATGACCCGGCCCGCGCCCCGCCCGCTGTGCTGCTAGCGGCGCTTAACGCGGCAGCAATGGAAGCAACACTGCATGGCAGGAGCCAGGCAAGTGAACAACCAATTAGCACCTCCAAGCTCCACATGACTGTCCTGCATGTGGCACTAGGCTAGACACGGGAACACAATCCACAACCACGGCAACCCTGCATGTGCCACTTGCATGCGCTGCACAGGGCCCCGTCACTGCCAAGCTGCGTCTGCCCTGGTTAGTCATCTTGTCCGGCATCCTGCTTTTCATATCCCTCGCCAGCTACGGCACGTCCCCAGGCTACTTGGAGCATTTTGCTTACGTAGCCCTGGGCTCAATTGCCATTGGCTGGCCGCCTATCTTGCGCAAGGCCTGGGTGGCTCTCAGGCATTGGACTTTGGATATCAACGTCCTGATGACAATAGCCGTGGCAGGTGCGATGCAGTTCATGGAAATCAGAAAATGAATCTGATAACAACAGCCAAGGGAGGGGGGTTCGAGATGTGAATATCAACATCCTATAAACCATAGCCGTGGCAGGCGCGCGTCAGTACATGGCTTCTATCTGGCATTGGGTAGGTTTTGCTAGCTTTCACAGCACAGCACAGGATACGAGAACCAGTGTCAGCTCGAATGACCCTGTCTCGGATAACCTCATAGACCCTCGTAGACCCTCATAGACCCTCCGGTACATATCTGAACAGACAATTAATAGATGCAAAGCATACACCTTCTTTTGATCCTGTCCATGATTCTTTAACCTTCTCGTGATAAGCAGTAATGTCGAGTTTCTTTAGTTATGTTTCACTTGAACCACTTCCTGAGAATAGTACCTGTATTGCTGGATGGCTGTAATAAGCGTTCAGGTTTCAGCATACAAATGCCCCTGTGTTGCTCTGTTGCCACAGGTGCAATCGCTCTGCATAACTTTGTTGAGGCTGCTGCCATTGTGTTCCTCTTTGGCCTAGCGGAATGGATTGAGGGACGATGTGTGGCCAAGGCAAACAACGCCATGACGGAGTTGCTGCAGCTGCAACCTGATGAGGCACTGGTGCTGAGTGGGCCGCAAGGGGCGGAGGACAAGCTAGCGGCACAGCCTGTGGCATTGGGTCAGGTGCGTATAGCTTTATCATCAGCCTGAAGTTGATAACTACTCTTACTTACGTGACATGTGGCTAGAAGTGGAACAGTCACCATCTTACTTCGTGTTCCTTCGCTTTTCTAGGTGCCTGTGGGCGGTCTTGTGCTGATGCTGACTGTTGCTTGTCTAACATGTGGCCATTCAGTTGTTTGTTTACGTTCACTTTTGCAGGTGTCTGTGGGCAGCCTAGTGCTTGTGAGGCCGGGCGACCGGGTGCCCCTGGATGGTGTGGTGGCGGAGGGAAACAGCGCACTGGACGAGGCAATGCTCACAGGTAAGGCATGGCTGTGCATGAAACGTGATGCGAGCAACCGTCAAAACTCTTAAAGAGTCAACAGAATGGTTGATGGGGTGTCAAGTCATGTTGACGTAAATGACGGTCAGGCAACGTTTGGCTAAGCATATCTTTGCACTTGTAGTCATTACGTGCTTGTCGCAGGCAGGAAGAGGCCACACTGTCGCATGCAAGTGCTACCGTCAGATGCCTAGATGCGTACAGCATATGTTTGGCAGAGTTCGTAATTCATGCTGACGTGACCGGTGCTGCTGCCTGTGCCTTCCATGCTGACGTGACCCGTGCTGCTGCCTGTGCCTTCCATGCTGACGTGACCCGTGCTGCTGCCTGTGCCTTCCATGCCGGCGTGTGTTCGTCGCTGCTGCCTGTGCCTTCCATGCTGACGTGACCCGTGCTGCTGCCTGTGCCTTGCATGCTGACGTGACCCGTGCTGCTGCCTGTGCCTTGCATGCTGACATGACCAGTGCTGCTGCCTGTGCCTTGCATGCTGACATGACCCGTGCTGCTGCCTGTGCCTTGCATGCTGACATGACCCGTGCTGCTGCCTGTGCCTTCCATGCTGACGAGTGCTGCTGCTGACATGACCCGTGCTGCTGCCTGTGCAAAAAAAAAGGTGTTTTTGCAAGCAGGTGAGACTCGTTCCGTGGCCAAGCAGGCGGGCAGCGAGGTGTTTGGAGGCACTGTCAACGTCGGGTCAGCGGCACTGGTGGTAGGTGGCCTCACGAGCCGTACGCTCAGTATAATTCCTGCATGCCTGATGCCTGCATGCCTGTACGTCTGATGAAACAATCCAATGTATGCTGCACATGCCAGCTTGTGTATGCGCCTTGGATACTGAAAACCAAAAGAAATTCGTCATGGTATCCAAACATCAGACAACAGCTCTGAGTGGACGCTTTCATTGTTGATTAAGGCTTGGCTCACTTTCCCGTTTATGCATTCAGGAAGTGCTGGTATAGGCAGTGAAGGACGTCACAGCCTAAGTTTTCCATGTAGTAATTCCCGGACTGGTCTACCAGCCTGAACGGCTACAAAGCTTGTGTTCAGGGTTAGGCTCTCTAGTACTCCTGACGCCTTTCTCCCGTCATGTGCCCGGGTGCACACCGCTGCCGCCGACCCGCGTAATCTTGTCCTTATTCCCATCCCGCATGCAGATTCGCACCACCGCAGCCGCTGAACACAGCACCATGGCCCGTCTGGCCGCCTTGATGGAGTCCGCTGCCAACCAGAAGAGCAGCCGGGAGCGGGCCGTGGAGGTGTTCGCGCGCTGGTACACGCCCATCATCGTGCTGGTGGCGGCAATGGTGGCGCTGGTGCCCTCACTCGTGCATGTGAGTGATGTGGATGAGTGGGTGGTGCCGGCAATGGTTGCGCTGGTGCATGAGTGAGTGAGGATGAGTGCTGAGTTATGACTGAGTTATGACTGTGATGATGAGTAATGAGTGACTCGTGCATGTGAGTGATGATGTTGGTTGGGTGGTTGATTGGTGACTGAAATAAAGGGCCATTCAATAAAGGGCATGTGTTCTTTTGAACCTGTCGGTATGTGAACGTCTGTATATGTTCGAATTCCCAAGAAAAGGTGAGCCTTGCCTGGTTCATTGGGTGCTTGCATGTGCTCATGCGTCTGCTTCATGCATGTATGTCCTTGTCTTGCAGACTGACGACTGGCAGGATTGGTGCTACCTTGCGCTTGTGGTGCTGGTCACTGCATGCCCATGTTCGCTGGTCATCTCCACCCCCGTGACCTCAGTGTGCGGACTGGCCAGGGCAGCAAGACAGGTGAGGAGCAGAGAATCGTTATGTGAACGTCAACCTGGAAGAGTCGTGAAGCAGAACGACAGCCACCTTCGCCAGCAGTGTGTTGGTGCCATAGCTAATCAGAACTGCAGCACCACCATAACAGCCGCCAGGCACAAGCTTGTCATCAAGCACAAGTCACCAGTACCAGCACAAACAGTGCCACCTGCACGACCGGCGTTTGTAGCGGATTGCGCCTCGCTCCAGTACCTAGTCACCCTAGCTTACCCTAGTCCAGCTGCCTTGCTTGGGAGGTACTCAGCGGTTACCAGACCTGTGTAACTTGTGTGACCTCGGTCTATCATGAGCACGGATGCGAGCTTCCTGGGTTCACTTCCCGGGCGAGGCCCTTCTATCCGTAACGATTCGAGCGGTGTTCAAGTTCCTTTGGTCTTGGTCTGGTCGACAAGCTCCCCAGCAAGCCCAAGGTTACTACAGCGTTGCACTACCATGATATGGTCTGGTAGTTTGACAGCCCAAGCTCCATAGGATGCCACCATGTAATCACGAGTCAGCAAGCAAACAATCACGGGGTGGTAATCACGTGCATGCAACGCCCCATGTGCCACAGGGAGTGATGGTCAGGGGTTCCCGCTACCTGGAGGCCTTAGGTGGAGTGCAGGTCATCACTTTTGACAAGTCAGGCACGCTGACTCAGGGACAAATCCAGGTCGTGCATGCTGCAACTCTTCACGACGAGCAGCCATCAACAACTCAAAGAGACCAGTCAGCACGTGAAGGCGGTTTCTTGCCCCTGTCACGTGTCCTGGATCTGGCTGCCGCCCTCGAGGCTCACTCGTCACACCCCATAGCGCCCGCCATCATCGGTTACTGTGCGGCACATGGGTCACATGCAAGGTGGGCAGGGATCTGAAGAGGCAGGCAGCCAGTTGTCGCTTTGTTTCGTAGTTTTCACCTTGTGGTGCGTCTGTAGCTTTCAACAGAATCTGCTTCAAAGGTCATGCCGTGCCACACATATTAGCATGCAAACTGGGCGCCTGACACGTGCTTGCATGCTCGAGGCCTTCATGCCTGAGGGTTGCATGTGTCCCATGTGCTGTTGTTGATTGTTGCCTCCCATGTGCTGCTGCACAAGTCTTCATGCTAGCAGATGGAGCAAGCATGATATGCCCCATGTGCTTTTAACAGTTGTCTCATGTGCCCAGCCCATGTGCTTCCATGCAGGTTAGACGCCTCCCATGTGATCGACATCCCTGGCATGGGCCTAGTAGGCATGGTAGACAATCACCGAGTGGTGCTGGGCTCCGCCCGCCTTGCCCGCTCCATGCTCTTGGACGCCAACCCCCAAGGGGAATTTCCAGGGGCAGGAAAAGTTCTGGGATCGGGGGGTACGGAGGCAGAGGATGCGATTGATGCGGTAGTCAGCGAATGGGGTGCCAAGGGCACGTCAGTTAGTCTGGTGGTGGTTGATGGTCGGTTGGCAGGGGTGCTGGCGGTGCAGGACCGGACCAGGGAGCAGGCGCCTGAAGCCGTGAGGCAGCTGCAAAGGAGGGGCATTACGTGTGCAATGCTCACAGGTACGTTTTTGTCCGTTCACCGTTCTGGGACCATCCCAAAGTCTTGTGTCAGCTCCTGGCCTGCGGTAAGCTCAAAATTTTGGCTATCTTGTCATGGTCAATCTGGCGTTTGGCACGCTAGCAGGTCCAAGGCTGAGCTGGCCCACGTCCTTTCTCATTCAACTTGCGGTATGCATCTCATTAAGTTGTACCACCTACTGTTGATGAGTTGAATCGCCCAAGCAGCTGCGCCCAAGAGACGTGGCCGCTTCAGAGTTTACGCACATGCTGCCCCCTTGCCCACAACCCTACTCACAATCACGTGCCGCTGACATTACTCACGTGTCACTGCTTGCCCAGGTGACCTGACTGCCACGGCTGTGTGTGTGTCTGCTCAGCTGGGCCTGCCGCCCCAGCACACGCACGCCGAGCTGCTGCCACAGGACAAGCTGGAAATGGTCAAGGCGTACAAAGAGGACAGGAACCCGGAGCAAAAGGCATCAGGCAGAGGCAAAGCCAAGGTTGGTGGTGGTATGGACGATCGCAAAACCGTGCCAATGTCAGATAAGACGCATGTGTAGAGCAAGATTCAATATGTATGTAATCTGACTGGCGCCAACGGCAGCTGACGAGATGTGATTGAAGGCCTTACCAGATGCTTAGTAGACCTGCTGTTGCCTGGTCTTCAGTCTCAGGAGGACTGCTCGGTGAGAAGCACAGGAAAGGCAACGAAAACTGCTGGCAAGTTATGCCCTGCGTCATGTTTTGCAGGTCTGCAAGGAAAACAGCATGCAGCTGGAGCTGCTAAGTTGCTCCGATGACATGGTTGTGCTGGAGATGGGCGAACAGGGGGAAATTGGACAGGAGATGGGGGAGGGGAAGCGGCGCAGCTTGAGGGGGTGGTGGAGGGGCTTTTGGAGATGGGGTGGGAAGGAGGGATGCAAAAGCAACAAGAAGGCGCTTGTGGTGGCGCATGTCGGTGGGTTATGCGTCTGTTAGGATTGGTTGTGTAGGCCAGGTAGGCTAGGTTTGAAGGCCTCAGCTATACATGTATACTTGCACAACCTACATGCTGTGATGAGCCCCAACGAAGAGAATCAACAAGAGCAAGAACTCAAAAAAGGCGCTTAAGGTTGCGCATGTCGGTGAGTTGTGCGCCTGTTAGGATTGTAGGACTGTTAGGATTGAAGGCCCTGGCTGGGTATACTGTGATGAGCCTCAACAGGTGTCTGGAGAACAGGGGCAAGTTTAGCACCAGGCCAGTGAACGCTCAATGCATGGCAAGCATTCAACACGTGCATTCCTTTCTTAGTAACACATGCTGTGATGAGCCCTAGCAGGTGTCGGGGTAACAGGCCTCTGTGCCACGCTCCATACGATAGATGCATGCCGCATCCAACACATGCATTCCATTCATCTCATGATAGAAGTGAGGTGCCATTTATGACTGTTGTCCTGGTTTTGCCTGTTATTCAATCTTGTAAGAGACCAGGCTCCCTGTCAGGGTGATGAGACGTATGACCACCCGGCCCGTTCCCCTCGGGATTATTAGGGCACTCCCTCTCCCGGTTAGAAAATTGGGCCCGCCCTATCCCGGGCTCACGCACCCTGCATGGACACGCTACTGTGTGGCCGCACACACAGGCAGCCCTGCTGCTGCTGCTGTCATACCGGCACGTCGTGAAATTTCAAATGCCCAGTTATGTGAGAATTTGCTGCAGCATCACCGTTGCATAAGCCATCATCAGTCATGTAACGTTTGACAATTCGTTAGCATTCATGTTTGTTGAGCTAACGATGCTTACACATGGCGATGATCATACTGAACCCTTTATGCCCTTCGTGTAACAGTCAGTTCTGGTTTCATCTGAAGTATTCTGAACACCCACATCGTAACGTTGAACAAGTTTGATAACATCCCTCCCATCCCTTTCTTTCAGGCGACGGCATCAACGACGCGCCCGCCCTAGCCGTAGCCGACGTTGGCATTGCCATGGGCTCTGGCACTGCCCTGGCCGTTGAGGCCGCTGAGGTGGCGCTGCTGGGCTCGGACCTGAACACGCTGGTGTTTGCGAGGGACCTGGGCAGGAGGGTCACGTACGTGATCACGGCCAACATCACGTTCTCAATGGTGGTCAAGGTGGGTGCGGAAGACAAGGCTTGCCGACACAACTGTCGCATGGAAAAGCAACATGTGGTTTTGCTGTAGAGTCGATATGTAATAGTCGTGTCGCAGTTGCTCTGGGTGCAGTGCAGGAGTTGGGATTCAGATCAGGTCCACAAGATCCAGGTCCAAATCAGGTCCTGAATCAGGAGGTCCTGAATCAGGTCCAAAGCCATGTTCAAAGTCCAGTCAATCATTCTGCAGCGGTTTGACATTGGTTATGGTGCGGCACTTTTGGCAGGCCGGCCAGCACCAGCTTGAGCGCCTGGCCAGGAGGCTTTTGGCGCCAGGCCAGCGCTGGTCGCAAAAAAATCAGCAAGTACCCTGGCCAATCAATTGTGAATGGCTCACGAATGCGTCAACACGTCCTTCGACATGACCAACCCTCATGACACTGGTTGGGTCAAGAACGTAAAAGAAACGATTGACATCAAGGCGTTGCTCACCACCGCTTTCTGCACATTTCACCACCTAGGCACGCAATTTAAAACTAGTATGCGGTGTGATCGGCCCTGCAGAGATTAGATAATGATCATATGATAATGATATTTTGCCATTGCGTCCTTGCTATCGACTCCATTGGCATGCTACATTGCTTGTGCGAGCATGACTCACCAGCAGCATCTAGTACATTCATACCAAGTGACTGCGGAGTTTCCGGGCGTACCAGCAGCCCAACGAGAACTTTGAAGTTCTTTCTCAGGGTAGGTCAGGTGAAGGCTCCCTGATCCCAACCCGTGTCATGTGACGGCTTCCCTGATGTAAAACTGCCTTTATACCAAACATTGCATTCTCACCATGCAAGCAGATACGTTCTACATCAGGGCATTGCTCATCACCTCTTACCGCGCAGATTGCAGTCCTTGTGCTTGCCTTCCTGGGCTACGTGACCCTCTGGGCCAGCGTGCTAGCTGACGTGGGTGCCTCACTGGTGGTGGTGCTGCACGGGCTAACAGTGCTCGCATTCAGATCAGATCTGGCACCGCCACGCACTAAACCTCAGCATCACCGCCACCACCACCACCTTTCAACCAGCAGCAATACTGGCGGTGCTACAGCGTGCTCCAAAGCGTGCTGCGGCTCGGCTGCTCCTGCTGCTTTTGCCGTACCTACTCCAGCCAAAGCCGGCTGCGGCACAGCTGGTGTTGCTGCTGCTGCTCCAGCCGCCACAGAAGGTGCCAAGCCATTCAATGGAATGATTGCTGCCCTTGCTGCAGTTGCAGCTGCTCCAGCTAAGGTTCGCTCCAGCCGCAACCGCTCCAGTCAGTCTCTCTCCCTGCTGGGAGACAGCTGCTCCTCCTCCTGCCGCAGCTGGCCAAGCACGGCCTCCTGCTGCGGCCCAGCTACAACTGCTGCTGGCCCTGCCAGCTCCTGCTGCGTCCCAGCTGCTCCTGACGCTGCTGAAGCTGCCCAGGCCTGCTGCGGCACGGCTGACCCTTGCTGCAGCCATAACCATTCTACCAGCCAGAGCCTGCTGGGGGACCAGTGCAGCTCATCCTGCTGCAGCAGCTCCAGCTAAGACCAGCTGAGAGGCAAGCTGACGCTGCCGTGACACAGCTGCTTTAGCCAAGGCTTGCTGTGGCAGTGCACCTTGCCACATTATTTGACCATGATAATATGGTATTGAACAATCTGGTCTTCGAAGTCGCTGGCCTTGCACTATTACACTCTGCTTCCCGTCCTTGATTTGTAGAATCAGTTTCTAGCCTGATCCCTCCCAACCATTCAGTTTTGGACTGCGGTCGCCCTCCCCATAACTCAATTGTCGCTTTCCTTTCTCTTGTTCACTGAACGTTTCCTTCTGTTATTGAAGGTTGGTCAGGACGGTGTCCAGTCCCGTCCTGTCCATGGTTTGCTCTTTGCTCTTTTCGCTTGGTGCAGATGAACCCCCATGTGTTGTAATCTCGCCATACACCTAAACTGTTGTCACTTCCTTGCACATATGTAAGCTATTGCAGCTGAACACAACACGACAAGGCTCATCCTAGCGCTTACGAGTCCATGTGGTTGTAGCGAGAGTATAATCCAACAAATTCAATCTGCAGTTGTTTGTTGAGCGTTGCTTGCAAGATGTTGCTGTTGCTGCACTCAAACAATCGCATCACATCGGAGAATCACACGTAACAATTGTCCCAGAACTGACAAACTTCTTTTTCTATTGCAGGCCACAGGTTCTGGTGTTATGTTTACTTGCATCACGCCCCCCCTTGGTTATTCTCCTGTGTTTGGCTTTGTTTGGTGCTGTGTTGGCTGAAGCCAACACAGCTGTGGCTGGGTTCTGGCACAGCTTGCAGGATTTCTACTTACTGACCTTCTGTGTGTGTGTGTGTGTGTGTGTTACATGGCCTTCAATTTGGGGAGGACTGCTCAGCAAGGGCAAAGGCGGAAGGAAAACAAACAGCACAACTGAGAAGGTTGGCTTTGCCTTTGACCCAAGCACTTGCAGCGTGTGCCACGCACAGCATGGCAGCTCAGCTGTGACCAGCCGTCCCTGCCAGCCACCTGGTGTCATCAACTCTCGCCCAGGCCCTTGCTTTCTTTTCTTTCATTGCTGACGTTCGCTCGGTACATGTGGGGCACACTGCTTTGATTGTAACTTTTCTTGCAACTCTTTTCTTGATTCCGTTTCTTGGTACTCTGTTTTCCCTGCCTGTTGTGCATGATAATCAGATGATAGCATGATATTCGGATTCTCTGCATCTGCCCTTCTCGTATTCGGTGATCTATGAACACCACACCTCATGACTGCAACGGGACTGGAACCGTTCCTGTAATGCATTTGCGCTATGTCTGTGCATGCGCTGTCTGACTTCGCAGTCTGACTTGACGTTGGCTATCTGTATGTGCTCCGTACATGTCGAGTAATGTACATTTCTCTTCTATATCTAGTCGGCATTCTCTCTGCTCTAGTCAGTCTGTCTATGCCCAGACTCCTCCGTGTGATCTATCGCGTCACTTCTGAGACTCCAGGCAATCTCTCTTCAATGAGCCTCTCAAGGAGGTTCGCTCGAGTAACATCATAGTTGCCACAACGAAGTGCAAGTTGACTGTTGGTTTGGCAAGGCAGTCCCCCTTGCAAAAGGAAGGAATAATGTTTTGTGTTTACGCTAAGCTAGGTTGACGTTGGATAAGAGGAACTGCATGAATGTAGGAATGCTTATGCAACCTCGATGTTGGCTGTGTTTGCAACCGTCAGGATGCCTATCAGCCATTGGCAGTAGACCTTCTTGTTTCTTCCGACACTTGGACTCTTGCTTTACCTCCTCTTGTTCAGGGTTGGTCAGGACTGTATCCATCCTCGTCTCTTGCATAGCTTGCTAGTGTTCGTGCTCGGTGCACGTGGGACCCCCAGATGTAATCTATATCAAAAACAATCTTTGGTGTCTAATCGAAACACACTGGGAGAGGTAGCACATGGAGAGAAAGCCAAAGGTTGACATTGGTCAAAATGAGAAAAACCCACAGACAACAATAAACACCGCGAAGTGTAGCAGCAGTCATAATGTGCCCAATTCCTGAAAATCAAGGCACTCATCTTGCTAGCTTGATCGGTTTGCTGCACGAAAACACACTGGCAGTAGCCATCTGCCGGGCGGTTGATCCACACCGGCCATGTGCTCAAAGGGACAAACGAGCGCAAAGGTGCACAATACTCGGACTGGCTGTGACTTGCGCAAGAGAGGCTGGGGTAACCCCTCCATTTCCATGTTTAAGAAGGAAGGCCCAAAATGTGGCATTATCCGTCAGACACCAGGCCCATATCAGTCCTATGTGTGCATAATACGTACCGCAAGTGGTCAAAATGGTCCTGCAGGTGTCAGCATGTGACTGGTGTAGACCTTGCCATGTCTGGTACCACTTGTGTGGTAGTTTGGCTGACACACCTGAATACCCATAATTTGCTTGTGGAGGCATCGTTTGCGCACAGTGTATGCCTGCCAAGCCGGCTCCGGCACTCGAGTGATTAGAAGGGCACGAGTGTGAGAGAGTGTCTAAGCATTGAGTCAACCAATCACTGACCACAGTTCACAATTTGGGCCTTCCTTCTTATTACCAGGCAGGAAGGGGACAAGGGCAGCTGTGGTCAGCTGCAGGAGCCACTGCGCCTCAAACGAGATCAAACTGCTGATGTGTGAAAATTGTTTAACTGATGTATTGCAGCCTGTGGGCTGTGGAGGGATGAACCCACGGAGTAGGGTTCCCAGCAAGGTCATTCTGCGGAGTCCATCGTGTTGAGAGAGCGCCAGCCTGTTGAAGGAGAAGGCTTATTATACCACCAGCGAGACAATTGTCAAGTCAAGACACCACGGAGACCAGGCGCGCTGGCGGTTACAGGTGCACGTTGTTTTGCCACGTGCACATAACTCCACACCTCCCGAAGCCATTACGGTCCGTGATTTGCCATGCAATAGTACGCGTAGTCGACTTGGCGATTCATCCAAGCACGGTGATAACCTGCTGGCTTCCATCGGGCGATCGCCCACCATTCCGCAGCATCAGCCCTGGCCCAGCCTTTCCAGGCCGATGATTATCTGACACGCCAATCTGGCATCTCTTCTCTCGCGCAGCTTATCCAAAGCTGCCCGGTTCGCTCTTCCGAGGTGGCCTGACACGACCACAATGGCAACCGCCTTGCGCCATGCGCACATGCAATCGACGTCACTGCGCCCAGGCTCGTGTCAACTGCCTCGTATCGCCCTGCTGAACCGGTGCCAGCTTCGTTTGACGGTTCCACAGCCTTGTCAGCTCAGCATGGGCCCGGTCCCATGGAGATACTCCACAGCTGCTACACCGCAATTTTCCTTGCGTCTGGGTGGAAACACTCACCTGAACTGGGCGGGGCTGTGTCGTGCCACGCCCAAAGGCCCATCATCCGGCAGTCAACGGCGGTCAGCCTCTGGTGGATCCAGCGCAGAGGAGAAGAAGCGGCTCAAGGCTGCTCGCTCAGCAGGCAGGTAAGTCATGCAGAGGCCTCACTACAAAGCATAACTTCAATGTTGTCATAGGTATTTCGAGATTGCCAGATATTGAGATGGTCAGCGAGGCTGGGCATTTCTGTTACCTTGGCATGCTGACAGCAGCCATCAACCAGTGTCAGCCATATTGTCCTGCCCGTGTCGTACACACGTAATATATTACAGGTGTTGCAGCACGGGGACCCACATGCGCTGAGCAAAGCGCTAGCAGGCCATCTACTAGCCTAGGATGGATACCATCGTGACCGACCCCGAGCAACAGAAGTAATGCCTTTATTGTCAATGGTTTCCAGGACTGATTGGTCGGCAGGCAAACCCGAGCCTGACCCGCAACAGCCTCTCTTTTCCCACGAACATTATTAATAATGATACTCTACTATTGACGTCATAATCATTACTATATCTACTACTATTATTACTATTAATCATTGATTATGATTATCACTGTTATTATCAGTATTGTTACTTTGAGACAAGTATGCTATTGTATTTTGAGGCTGCTAGCGAAGTTAAACCTGAGCGCCAGTTGCCTCTCCTTTCCATTATTACTTATTTGTTTTTACTGTTATTTCTGTTTTCCAGGGCTGCTCGATTGGCAGGTCAGCCCGAACCTGACCCCTCATCCGTCATCAAGGATCCTTCAGAACCCGCTCCAGCCGATGCACAACGGTACTGGTCCGACGTGCTAGCCAGAGTCACTAAGTGAGTTCACCTGGTGCCATTCAAGGATGAGCATGAAGGGACGTGTGTGGGCGTGTGTGTGTGTGGGGGGGGGGGGGGGGGGGGGG
>QAXH01005378.1:35874-50569 GCA_004335635.1 Chloromonas sp. AAM2
CTGGATGGACTCTTGTCAAGTCTGGTGGCATAACTCTATTGCCATCTGCCCAACACAGCGAAGTAGTGAACAACCAGAGCCGGTGATGTGACTGTAGTCCATGCACGCAGTTCCGGGTCGTTGCCGAACACCACACGTTGGTAGAGTCACATCAGTGAGAAGCTGAGAACGATTCGAATTGCATAACAAAAGCCGTTAGAGGACACGAAACAGGATGGGCACCGGCCTGTCCTGCCCTGTTCAGTTCACAAGGCGAGACGTGCTCGGTTTATAAGGCCTCATTCAGCATAAGGTGGGCGACGTGTTCCCTACTTTTACCTAATAACGTGATGCACATTTTATTTCTTTTTTGCCTATTTACGTATGATATGTCTGTTTTACCGATATACTTCATATTCCCTATATATTTGCTTTTTGCCTGCTTACGTGATGGCAGTCAACCCCCCGGGGCAATCCTGTATCACATGATTGGACTCAGTCCACACCCACCAATGATCCCTCCCTCTGCAGGCATTGGGTACAGCAAGAGCGGGTTCATTGTGCACGTGCTGTACATTGACCTGCGCAAGATCGAGAAGACCGAGGTAAGCGCGCCCGGGTCATCGGCTGCCTGCATGGGCTTGGCATGGGCTTGGCAGATGGGCTACACTAAGAATGGTCGGCTGCGTCTCAGACAATTGCTGGTTGCTGTGCTTGTTAGTTGCCTTTACAAGCAGCTATGTGATGTGACTACGCTGAGAATGGTCGGGTGCGTCTCAGACAATTGCTTCTCAAAGCGTGTAAGTGGGGATTGAAAATCATTGAAAGGATTGATAAGACAGAGGTATGCACCCAAACCACTGGTTGCCTTTGTGTACATTGACAGTGTACATATTGTATGATCGCGATGTCTATGCTTATGATAAGCACCGGCCAGTATGCGTGCCAGCACCCGCGGGTAGTTTCTGAAGGACTGAGGTAAACACCCAAGGATTGTCGCATCCTTCACACCACTTTCTGGGATTTGGGACGCAAGCACAGAGTAGAGTGGATACAATAGACGTCTGTAGCTTCAATGCCACCTGCTGCCAGTGTTGTGCCTCTGAAGCACAGGCTCAAGCTGTCTAGGACCTGTTCCTGAGGCAGTGCAATGCGCTCCTGAGACAATGCAATGCAGCGATTCTTAATCGTTGGCCGCCTGCAAGGCATGATTTTTTCGTGAGCAGTGCGTTGCCGAGGATTACACTGCCGTCTCCCTCTTTGGTCACCCCTTGGTATTGTCTAGCAGTGAGGGTATAGCTTGGAAGGGTCATGATTGCTTTGCCGGGCTGTTGCTTGCACCATTTTGTTATCGTCACCATAGCCAGTCACTATGTAGCCTCAAGCGTTCTCAACAACAACCAAACCACCCGACTCCACAATAACCAAACAATCCTACTTGATCCGTGCAGTGCATGACATGGGACTCGGTGCTGTCCCTCCTGAGGGCCAAGGGCGCGGCAACTCTCATGCTGCACTCGAGCCTGGACGATATGCAGGTACGTTAGTCATCTTTGCACTGAGGCTGATCACGTTGTGCCTATGTGCCAAACACGAGCCCAGATGACATGCAGGTTTATTCATGTTCGCACTTGGGAAGCCAGCAAACGGTTTTCTTGTGTGTGTGAGCAGGGCGTGTGTGGTGTAATGTGATTGCATTCAGGGATGTTTGTTATCCTCAGCCCTTGTGCTTAAGTATGAATATCCAGGCTGTCGCACGTGGTGTGAGTTTTCAGCAGTAGGTCAGATCTTCTTTTCTTCGTACGTGCCAAGCAGTGTGCACTAGGCAAGCCGTCACATCTGGTTGGCCTTCTAGGTAGCAGGGTTTTTCTTTGTGTGGGCAGGACTTGCAGGCATTGACGCAAGTGTGAATAGCTACTGAGCTTAAGTGGGTTGCTCAAGTCGTTGCCACTGTCAGATGCTGGCTGCATGCTTAGACGCGTCATCCAAAGGCATCGTGTTCGTTCTGCCACTTCCTAGCAACAGGCTTGCCGCGGGTCGGCACTAGCCGCATGATGTGGCAATCTGACTGGCATGTGTGTTTCACGTTTGGCATGGTGCGTCCCGCACATACAGTTGCCTCACATGCGAACGCTGGCAAGCTATGCACAAGACGAGGCTGGACACAAATAAATGCCACGTCACGGCGCAAAGAGCAACGATCGCAGGAGTTCTGTCATTGTCGTATCATCAAGAACACAGAACAATGCATGTGGTTCTCACTACTCTGCAGAAACGGTCGTGTCGTGATTCTCTAATTCGCATGGGTCGTGATGAGGTGGGGCAATACATCACCTACACCGGAGACATGACACAAGGCTTCATGGCAGAGGTGAGAAATGTGTAACATGCACAACGACTTTGATCAGATCATGGTTTTCGCAGCAGAGGTGAGCAATGGCAAGGCGACACAAAGATGGGTAGAGATTTGACTCATGGGTGCATGGCGGAGGTGCAAAATGCTGAGAAGCAAATCCCACTGATTCTTGATTGGTGCGACTCCAATCAGCGTACTGTAGACCTGATTTGCGCTGTTTGCCAGGCAATCTTACAGCGTGAAAACGTGATATTAACGGTTTTGTTCACTTGTAAACACGTGTAAACATGTGTTTGCGCCGTTCAGCCGTCCAGCCGTCCAGCCGTCCGCCGTCACATCCGTCACAACCATCCAGTCGTCCGCCATCAAAGGCGTCACAGCCGTCCAGCCGTCCAGCTGTCACAGGCATCCAGCCGTCCGTTGTCACAGCCGTCCAGCCGTCACAGCGCACAGGATGGGATGGTCACATTCTTGATTCAACCTGAGAAATGAGGAGCAAATGCAGCCCTTGATGGCTTCCCTGGGGTAAATACATTTGCACGAAGGTGTCCCGCAGACACAGCCAGACATCAATATAATTTTGCGCAGCATTCCCACATCCGCTGCTAATGCGCTAACAGGCTATCTGCATGGCCTTCAGACTGGCTTCTTGAATCATTTGTTATTGAATGTTATGCATGCTATAACACTCACAGCTACACAGCTACTCATTTCAATTCAGAAGTCGTTCGCGCTTTGACGAGGCGTTCTACTTCCTGCAGCGTGTAAAGCAACATTATCCATATTCCACGCAAACCTCCGGCAAAAGGCCAAAATGGAGTTTTTGATCCCACCCCCTCCAACAGTTGATCATTTATTACGGGATAAGATATAGTCTATACGGTGTGCTCTTAAGGATGGGATCACTTCAGAAATGAGGAGCTCTAGCATGCCCTGATTGGGATTGGGTCGTCTAACCAATGATTTGGGTCACGGAAAGTCATGGATGCGCACATGAGGGTGACAGCAGAAGTGAACAATGAGAAGGATGACGATTCAGAACTTGCTTTAAAAGCCCTGGTTGTTTGCACTCTGTTCAGCTCATTTTCGCTTCTGATATCACAGCTTGAATTGGCAGTCAAAAACTCCCACCAAAGACTCAGCCATTGATGCCATCTAAGTTGGAGGCTCAACACCTATTAAGCCAAGGGGCTTACCTACGAAATATCTTTAGCCCCAATCAACTCTAACGGACCTTAACCAACCCCAACCAACCTCAACCAACTCCAACCAACCCTGTGCAGGTGCATCAGCAGCTCCAGTACCACCAGGGCGAGATGAGCACAACAAATTCAACCGACACGGAATACCAACTGGTAAGCAAACACACAATCTTGGGGACAATCTGAAGTGGTTGAAGTTTCGATGTTTGAGTTCAGAGTTTGTTTTCCAATATATATAGAGATAGATTTTTGATGGTACAGGCCTAGACATCTTTTGCGTGTGCAGAAGTGACAGTGTGCACTGTACCAGCCGAACAGGGCATGGTTGCCTGGATTGGAATGGTGTTCGGTTTGGGATGGTTTGCCTCTCAGTTTTGTATTTGCTTTGCAGTACATATCAGACTAATGATAGCAGTTCGTGGCAACCACGGGTTTGGGATGGTAAGACAGTTGGCGTCGGCTCGATCTGGTGCTTGGCTTGCCCGAGCAGGTTTGGAGTGCTGTTTGGCAGGCAGGGCTTGGAGCTTCTAGCCAAACAGTTACCGTTAGCATGTGAACAGACATGTCTAACACCACGTGAACCAACCAACCAACCAACCAACCAACCAACCAACAATGGTCATGGAACTGACACACGTATAACATGTCGTGCTGCCTTCAGTTCCAAAACCACGACAAGGAGGAGGGCCGGCCGCAGCCCCTGCCACAATCCACCGTGCTGCAGCTGGGGCTGCAGGGGGACATGGGCATCTGCAGTCTACTGGTGAGTGGACTTGGTCGTGTTAGAGAGCTGCTGAGTTGGGGATGCAATGCAGCTGGCGCTGCAGGGGGACATGGGCAGGGGGGCATTCACAGCGTACTGGAGGGTGTACATGGTCAGTGGCTGCCATGCCACTCAGTCGAACGGGTATCAGTAGCACGGGTTTATGATGGACACTCTCCTATCCAGGAGTGCTTGTACAATTATACGCAACTTTGACAATCAACAACGTCAACAGTTGCCTTATCCAGCCCATGGCCTGTGCACATCAAGAAACTGAAGGCCATGTAAGACGCACGCACGCACGCACACGCGCACGCATGCACGCACCAAAAGCTGTACTTGCCGTCATACATAC
The DNA here is from genome assembly GCA_004335635.1 of Chloromonas sp. AAM2. Taxonomy (NCBI): domain Eukaryota; kingdom Viridiplantae; phylum Chlorophyta; class Chlorophyceae; order Chlamydomonadales; family Chlamydomonadaceae; genus Chloromonas; species Chloromonas sp. AAM2. Next base: position 40,530 of record QAXH01005378.1, read on the forward strand.
TTCCATTCCATGTGCCGGCGCCCCTGATGTAAACAGAGGTTGCCAGAACAGTTGTATCCTGAATTTGAAAGTCCTTTGCAGTCCACCGTGTGTAAGGACTCGGGATTTGTTGAAGAAGTATCTCCAAGGTTGGAGTATCTTCTAGATAGAGCAGTTTGTGAGGCGGGGGTGACTGGCTATACAATAGCATATCAGACCGTCAAAATGCCTATCTGATCACCTTGTGCTTGCCCCCTGTCCACTATGCATGGCCTGTGTGCAGTCCACCGTGCTGCCCAAAGGCTCTCCCCTGTGCACCCACTGTGGTCCCTGCCCCCTGTCCACTATGCATGGCCTGTGTGCAGTCCACCGTGCTGCCCAAAGGCTCTCCCCTGTGTACGCACTGGATGAACCAGCTGCTGCTGCTGCCCCCCACGCCGCAAATGGCCCTGCACATACACCAGATAGTGGCGCATCTCAGACGGACAGACGAGGTAAGCGAAGCAAACACATTCTTCACAGCCACTTACCTGATTGAGTCTTGCAAGTATGGCCAGCCGCAGTACTCAAATGCTTGAAAGGGATATTACCAGGGGATTTCGACCCAGGCGACAACAAGCAGTTTGTCTGAACGCACAAACGCACAAACAAACAAACAAACAAACAAACAAAAAAAAAAAAGCCCAAGCGTGTGTGTTGAAAGTTTAGCAGGCAGATCACTTCAATTGCAATTCAGATTGCACTGGACCAGCAAGCATCTAACCCTACCAATTGCATTGGACAGCGAGACAGTTGGGATCAAAAACCGGGAGTACCAGTTTGAGTACCATATAATGGGCAGAAGACAGCAGAAGATCTCTGGGTCGTAAACTGGGAGAAGCTGGCAGGGTCATAAGAACAGAAAGCGGAACTGAAAGCAGAAGCAGGTGGCCGGCACTGTCTGGCGTCATCAGCTGGCGTTACATGGATTCTGTTTTACGCATCAATACCCCGATAATCAACTCCGTGGTTGCTCCTGTGCCTCGCAGGCGCTGTCTGGTTCCATCAACACGGACATGCCGGGCAGCAAGGTGGCGGAGGTGGTGTGCAGCAAGGAGGGGGACGCGCCCTTCTTCAGGGAACTGCACGGTGAGTAAGGGAAGCAAGGCTTGTCACACCAGGAAAGCTGTTCCGCCCTGACCTACCGTGAGCAAGAAAGCAAAACAAGCGCAACGAAGAAAGCAGGCAAGGCAGGCCAACCGGAGGCCAAAACAGGAAGGAGCCGCCTCAGAAGAGGACATGGGACAGGATGTGTACGCCCCTGACCTGCCCCGAGCCAGTGAAAGCAGGGCGACATTGCACCGGAATTCTTGCTGATGTTCCGCTTCATTTAGGACACGCAACCCCATATGCCAGAATGTCTTTGGCTTTCGCCTCACCAGCAGTCACAATAGTTTAGCAATAGTTCCAAAACATTCTAACATTGGAGTATGCCTCAAAGATGCAAGCCGAGACCCAAGGAAGACACGGGGAGGGGGGGGGGGGGGGGGGGGCAAACCAGGCCAAACAACCAATTGAATTCTGAGACTACAAGTATCAATTCGTTTGTACTGAGTCCAGTGAATGCCAGTTGAATGCATGTGCATGTGCGTATGTGTGTGCATGCAGGTTTGCTTGAAGCCGTCGTGGATATGTTGGACAACCCTGGCCATGCAGAGATGTGGGCACATGTGCTGCCCTACGCCATGTGGCATGACAAGTGGTGAGCCATGCAGCACCATGCACCGCCATGCACACACATGCATGCAGCCCTGCATCCACCATTGCATGAAACATGCATCATCATGGTATCGTCCATCAGAGCATGCAAAGTGGTATGCGAGTTCTGCACCATTTACTGCGTATGTCATTCTCCACAATTGTCTTCCGACAATACAATGATGACGTCATGCTCAGTGAATGCTTTCCACACGCCCCTGCCGTCAAATTTTCAAAACCGTTCTCAATTTCAGTTTCTCAATTTCAGTGTACCTTTATAAGTGTTGCTCGTAGCACCAACTAACATAGCAACCAGAAAACGGAGCTGCAACTGGAACAGTGCCATTCACTGGTAACCACATAACTGGTAACACTAGGCTAACAACCTATTGGATGTCTCCACAGGCCAGAAGTGGACGAGATTTCTGCGTTCGAGTTCAAGTCACGGCTAGAAACGGCCATGCGCATGGTCGGCGACGTAGTGGCTTTGGACGTGCAGTTCTTTCCCAGGGAAGGCTCGCCCTCAGGGTGAGTTGCTGAGTTGGTTGAGTCGGTTGAGCTGCGGTAGTTGAGGTGGTTGAGATGGTTGGTTGAGACAGGTAGAGCATGCTGACGTAAAACGAACGGCTGCCCAGTCTCTTTTCAGTACATTCTCACACAATCACTTGACGCAGAGTGCTGTGTGCTGTGTCTGGTTGAGGTGGTTCAGTCTCAGTCACTGAGGCAACTCATGGCTCAGTCAATTGGCTGCCAGTCTCTGCCCAGTCTCTGCCCAGACTCTGCCCAGTCTCTGCCCAGACTCTGCCCACTCTCTGCCCAGACTCTGCCCAGTCTCTGCCCAGTCTTGATCCACTTGACATAGTTCAGACATTGACACGATTCAAAGTAAAGGCGAGGGTTGCTCTGACTGCAATGGGTTTCGTGGGATTCACTTGACAACACGAGTCACGTCGCATGAATCCTGTGTTGCAGTACCTTCTCATATGTTTACTGCACGTGTGTTCTTTTGAACATCGTTCAGGACAACAACAACTATTCCGCAACTATTCATACTTGTGTGAAAAGGTCTCACACTTCTGACGCACAAACCAGTAAGCTTCGGTAAGTTTCATCACTTCTAGAAATTTATCACTTCTAGAACTTGTAGAAAGCGTCCGGAGTAGTCTAGTCCATGTCGTATCATCCTGTCTGCAGGTCTTCGAGCGACGAGGGTGGTGACCTCTCTAGGGATTCAAGCCAATCACAAGGGGACGCCAAGAGAACAGCAGACCAAACGTGGGTGGCGGTGACAGTTGGTTGGACTTGATACTTGGCGGGTGAAGCGGTTGGAATTGAAGTGTGAAGTTTGTCATCATCATGACAGGGTTACCATGGCTCGACCCACAGTACTGCAGCTAGACACAAACATGTCAGGAGTTTCCCGCATAAGCTGGGTGTCGCAGCCGATTTGCTGAGTGTTTGTTTGCTGCGCCTGCTGTCTGACAGCCTTCTTTGGCAGTACGCCTTGCTTGTCCACAGTGCTGTGACTTCTGTGTTCTGTGCTCTTTGCGCCTTGAAGTTGCCTTCCGTTGCTCAGGGTTGGTTAGGACAGTATCCAGCTGCAACTCTGCTTGCTAGCGTTCGCGCTCGGTGCATGTGGGCTTCCCTGACGTAATCAAAATCTATACTGTTTGTTGATTCCTTGACTACGGTCTAATTGGGGCTGCTTGGTGACTGAACCATCTTGTGTCCACCTCACCATGTCCTTACTGCGCATTCCAAGCATCAACTCTTGCACCTTTCCTGCACTTCTTGCGTGTCTTGACCTGCACGTTTCTCTGCACCTGTCTTTCTTGCACGTTGGATGCCTTCCATCTGCTCGTTTCTCTGCACGTTTTTCTGGTCAGGTTCCAGGAAGACAACGAAATCTTCAGGTTCAGTGTGGTGGAAGACAAGCTCGGCAACTGCCTGCCCAAGGTGAGCAGAAGTGACCAAGCCTCACCGAGCTATTTGTCCCTCACACATGCGCTCGAGGATGTCAGTCCTAGGGAGTTGCCCAAGTTCACTTGACTGTTGTTGCTAAGGGTGCAATGGCCACCTAAAGGTTACCTGTTTCCTCTCCCCCTTGCCCCTGCTGAGCAGTCCTCCACGGATTGAAGGCCATGTAAACAACAACAACAACGAAAACATGCGCTTTAACGACACACCCAATCACGTGTAAAACGGCACACATCTCTCACCTCACGTCAAACCACCCAAACCTAACTAACACCAGGTGATATTGATATTGTTATTGTTATTATTATTATTATTATTATTATTATTATATTATATTATTGTTATTCAAAGGTTATGGTCACGGCGCACCATTTTCCTTCTCACACATCCCACATGCACCATTCATGTTACTCCTCCGCAACTGCCTGCCCTCCATAAAGCACTCCAAAACGCCCTTCAAAACGCACGAAGCAGTGTCAGAGCCGAACTCCAACAATTTGTCCTTTTCTACACATTTTCTAGCGCGCACAGAACACGTTCAATGCACACTCACTAACAAGCATTCTTACCTCTCACAAGTGACTCACACATCTTGATTCCCCTTAGAATGCACGAACCACATTCCAGTTGGACCGCCAACCACAAACGCACAAACACACCCAAGGTAAGCAGCTACCCATAACCTGGCCCGGTTGAGCTTGGACAGAATTAACACTCAGGTTCAGTTGGCAAGCAATGACCCAGCCTCACTTAACTACCGCACGAACCCACCCAATTAGTCGGAATTCAAGCGCAAAAATGGCCAAAACCGACTCATTTGTGCGCTCCGCGCGGAATTCCAGTGTTTTCGGAGCCATATCCCACTAATTTTGGCGAAATACGTGGCAAAGCATCCCTCACCATGGTTGTACTTCCCCCATTTTGCTTTCCTAATTTGGCCTGCACTTCAATTACTGAATGCATAGCACACGCTCACTTCTTGTCTAAAGAGTTCCAGCTTAGTTCATGCTTGCACCTTCAGGTGGACAGCACCCGCCAGTCCCTGATGGCCGAGGTGGCCCAGTTCATGCGGCTCTGCAAGGACAGCGCCATCAACAAGAATCCCAAGAACCAGAGCTACGCCATAGCTATGAAGAACGTGGGGGATGGGGACTTTCTGGCTGTGCAGGTGCGCTCATTGGAGCTGGCAGCCAATTGATGTTTATTTCACACTGCGCCGTTTGAAGCGCAGCCTCAGTTCAAGCGGTTCTGATGTGCACAAATTCAGTTGCTTGCCGCTGTTAGCTCGGCATCTAGTTTCGTATCCAGCTTGGCCTTGGGACTAGGCCGGGGTTTATTGATCTTACCGTTCAGGCCAAAGGAATGCAACAACATTGCGCAGCATGGGACGTGGAAACTGCTCAGCTCTCCTGTGCGTATAGATTCAGTTACTTGATTCAGTTGCTTGCCGTTGTTAGTTCGGGGTTGTTGTTGTTGTCTGTTTACATCCGTGTCGATGCGCACAATGCGCATAACGGATGTGTCCCGCAACTCAGGGACCAAAAAACTCAAAGTCAATCAATATGAGTCATAAAGCGAAAAGTCATAGAAATGCAGGAGCCTGGCAGTCAGTGGCAGAACAAGCTGTATCTTCCAAAACACCACCTGAAATGCCTCCTAACCTGAGCTGAGCTTGGCTTGGGGTCACGGCCTGACCTAAGGTTGACGTGTAAGCCAGAGGCATGCCATAACACTGCTCAGAATGTTAACGGTCGTTATTGCTCAAAGTCAGCTCATCTACCCGGTGTTGCCCCTAGGTTTACCTAGCCCGATTCATCTGAAATGGGCTACAGCCGGTTTCAACCCCACCTTGATTTCCTTGATGTCTTTTCCGTGTTCAAGCGCAAAGATTGAATTGTCTGCAGATTTTTTCCATCGTTGATTGGACAAAATGGATGATGACCAAAGTCAGTTTCCTTGATGGCACGTGACTGCAGGTTCCCTCCAACGCCCAACTGACATCGAGTACGATTTCCAAGATTGCCCCCACCGCTCGCAACCTGGGGGGCAAGGACGAAGCCGGCAGGCAGGGCATTGATTGCTGGATCACTGATGAGATAGAAAAGAAGCTGGAAGAGTACCAGCAGGCATGCAAAGAGGCCAGGCAAGAGGTAGGCGTGTCAACCTTTCCGCCTGCACATCAGCCCTCAAATGCAGGATCAGCAACTCAGATTAACCCTCCAAACAACAGTCCTGCATCAAAGGCGTTTCTTCACTCTGTAAGGCCGAACTAGGGATGCAAAAGAGGTATGTGTGTTGGGTTTGCTTGAGCTGCTTTCAGTCCGTTTTCACGCCAGCCATAAGATGTAACGTACTATACTTATATATATTGATTACATCAGGGGGCCCACATGCACCGAGCGCGAACGCTAGCAAGCCATGCAAGAGACGCGGCTGGATACCGTTCTGACCTACCCTGAGCAAAACAGCAAACTGTGGGGCTGAAAACTGTCTCCAGCTACTTTTGAACCCTTTCTCTGTTCCTGCTAACTTTCCGCTTGCAGGCCGACAGGTTTTGCAAGTCTTGTTATTCCAGAGCAGGAGGTTTCACCGAGAGATTTCACCCCTGTAAGCAGATATGTGCGTCATGTGATTCTGTTACGTGTTGTCTGCAGGCCGACCGTCAGTTGAGTCAGCTGTGTGAGGGGCTGCTGCCCTCCATTCAAGACCTGTTACTGGCCTGCCGGTGTTCAATCATCATCAAGGCACTGGCAGAACACACACAGGTGCGAATAATGCGAAGTAATAGTATCATTATCATTTATTATTATTATTTGTATTCCTGTCCTGTTATCAATACTTTCATTGACATTAGTATTACTAGAATAAGCACAGGTGGGACAGCACCTGGTATGGGTGGTGAAGTGATGGTTGACGGAAGTGTCAACAATGCTTGGATCGTCACTGACATTCGAATTCTTTGAGTGCAAATTCAAGAAGAAGGCGGCCCAAAAGGCTTGACCCATGACAGTTGTTGATGTACATGCACAACACACACTGCCGACTAGGCTCAAGTTTTGGATTTGGGTACGGCGTACGGATGCGGTTTGGATACTGATCATGCATGTTGCTAAACAAAACAATACCAACTACCGAAATCTGGCATCAATACCGAACTGCATCTGGCCAGCGGCTTCGACTGCATGTTCAATTCTTGACACAACACGCTTTTTATTTATGTACTCGTGTTGATTGTTTTTATTTTCCTTATGAGTACCGAGCACGGAATGACGGGCATTGCATGTTGCGTCACAGGCTGACCGTGAGACAATGAGTTAGTTGCATGGACAGACTGCACACTCCGACCTGGAAACAATAACATTATAGAAGTGGCATTGTAGGACTACTTTCATTAGCAGTACCACTATCAGTACTAGTATTGCTGATATCAGTAACGACGAAGGCGTTGGCGGAACATACTCAGGTGCGACTCTGGAACAAAAACATCATAGTAACAGTCTGCTGATGTGGACACGAGGCAAAACTGGGCTGTGTTGCATGCACACCCAGAGCACTCCATGCATGCATGTCTCCATGCAGGCTGCTATGCAGGCTGCCATGCACACGCTGCACACTCCATGCATGCATGTCTCCATGCAGGCTGCTATGCAGGCTGCCATGCACACGCTGCACACTCCATGCATGCATGCATGTGCCCATGCACACACCACACACTCTATGCATGCATGTCTCCATGCAGGCTGCCATGCACGCTGACTGGGCCCTTCCCGATCTCATGGTGGTGCCTGCCTCCACCACCCCCTCCATGTGCATGGAGCTTCAGGGCTACTGGCCTTACTGGATGAACAGGGAAAAGCCCACAGTGCTCAACAACATCAAGCTGGACAGGCTGCAGCTGCTGACAGGGCCTAACATGGCAGGTGAGCGTGTGTGCACGTGCTGCATGTGATGCATGTGAGAAAACCCACATGGCCACGTGATTAATGCTGCCCCTACTGGCAAATGGGTACGTGCTTGATGCATGCCATGTTGCAGCTCGCAAGTCTCTGGAGGCAAGTCGAGACAAATTTGACTTTTCTCAGCATTGCAACACATGCAAAAGGACGTGATGAACGTGACGTGTGACCCCAATGCATGCATGTGGGTGTACGTGCCCATCAGCCCATGCACGCATGCACCATCAGCCCATGCTGTGGGCAGCCAGGCATTCATGCCTCCATGCACCCACCCACCCCAGGCATGCATGCACGTGTGTGTGTGTGTGTGTGTGCGTGCACGCCATGCAGGCAAGAGCACAGTGCTGCGGTCGGTGTGTGCCGTGGCACTGCTAGCCAACTGTGGGCTGATGGTGCCAGCCAGGCAGGCCTCTGTGCCTTTCTATGACGCTTTCCTGCTTCGGAACTTCAGTGGCGACTCGCCCGTGGAAGGCATGAGCAGCTTTGCCATGGAGATGCAGGAAGTCAGGTGTGGCAGGGTTTTGAAATGACTCTGAAGAAGAAGAAGAAGAAACCTTGTCAGGGTTCAGGGAGACAGGCCAAGTAGTTCTGGTACATTATTTCAATTAAATAATCAAGAAGTGGAGCTACCCGACTGTTCATGGCAGGGGTCACTTTCTGAGAGGAGAAAACGTTCGCCCTTGATATCAACCCATTCTTCACATCAGAGCAGTGTCATGTTGTGGGCTGGCTGCATGAAAAAGAAAAGAAAAATAGAACAGAAATAGAAAAAGAAAAGAAAAATAAAGAAAAGAAAGGCCACAGGCCACAGCATGTCTTGCTTGATGGAACAGACACATGCCCTCTCATGCCCTTGGTTGCTGTTGCGGAAGCGCTCTGCCCATCAGAGCAGTGCCAGGTTGGGATGTTCAAGGTCGAACTCGACCTGAACAGAATGCTTCCAAACTTAGAATCCCACAGCGATTATGCCTTAACCCAGCGAATCCGCCATTGGCGGGCCAATTTGGTGCCATGTGTGCTCCACCTCGGAAAACGGCCCCATGCAAGCCCGTGACCCTCTTTGCCATGTTGTGGCCTGGCTGCATGGCTGGTTCGATATGTGCATCCTTAGAACGTCAAGATAAAGACCAGAGCGGCGAAGCCATACCAGGTCGCCAGGCAACCAGGCACTTAGCACGCGCCTTGCCTTGTGCTGCTGCGTTGCTCTGCAGCGTTGCGGACGTGCAGTGCACGGCACAGTCCCTGGTGCTGCTGGATGAAATGTCCAAGGGAACCGAGGTGGGGGACTGGAGGGGTGTCAGGCAGAGCTCGGGTGGCAGGGCTCGGGTGGCAGGGCTCGGGTGGCAGGGCTCGGAGCGATGATGGACCAATGCTTTGAAGCACGCTGTGGTTTGGAATTTGGTACTTAGCAAGGTCACAGCACATTCGGGGTTGTGGGAGGCGGGGACGGGAGGAGGGGGTTGCAGGGGCAATGAAGAACATGTATCAAATCAGGCGATTGCAAATGTCTGTAAATGTAGACTACTTGTTACTAATACCAGGGCAGGTTGTCTCAGGAAAGTAAAATAAAGTAATAAAAATAAAATACATAAAATAAAACTATGTAAAATGCATGACACGGGATGTTTGAAACCAGTCACAGACCTGTTGACGGGCTGCCGTTAGGGAAATGACTTCATTGCATTCAAGACAATGCAGCACACCAACAACGTGCCGAGGTAGGAAGGCTTGCCAAGTTCGTTGCGGCGAGGCTTAGGTTAGGATTGAGTTACCGTTAGGTTAGGCTTAGATTAGCATTGAGTTACGGTTAGGTTAGGATTAGGTCAGAGTCAGGTTAGGGTTAGGTTAGGTTTAGGTTAGAGTCAGGTTAGAGTCAGGTTAGGGTCAGGTTAGGGTTAAGTTAGGTTTAGGTTAGGTTTAGGTTAGGGTTAGGTTAGGTTAGGGTTAGGTTAGAGTTGAGTTGGGGACATGGCAAGGGTTGACAAGAAACGCATCAGCTGCATGGTCCGGACGCGCTCTACTGGAGCCATGCGCACCATATTCTACGTTTCTTGGGATGACGTTTCTTGACCGTTACTTTGGCGCTTTTGTGCTTTAACGTTTCTTCAGGTGGCCAAGGGCACTGCGCTAGCCGGTGCTTTGATCATCGATTGGTGCCAGCGGAACTTCACAGGCATATTCGCCACACACCTGCATGGACTGGTGAGCCCACACACCTGCATGGACTGATGCGCCCACACACCTGCATGGACTGGTGAGCCCACACACCTGCATGGACTGGTGCGCCCACACACCTGCATGGACTGGTGAGACCACACACCTGCATGGACTGGTGAGCCCACACACCTGAATGGACTGGTGCGCCCACACACCTGCATGGACTGGTGAGCC
>QAXH01005378.1:51341-61400 GCA_004335635.1 Chloromonas sp. AAM2
TGGTGCACTGAGATGAACGGGGCGGCAGAGGTGATGCGGGTTAGGTGCTGACTGGTGCACTGAGATGAACGGGGCGGCAGAGGTGATGCGGGTTAGGTGCTGACTGGTGCACTGAGATGAACGGGGCGGCAGAGGTGATGCGGGGTTGTTGTTGCCGAGGGTTTGTACTGCAAGCACCGAGGCCGAGGGCGTAATGAGGCTGAGCCTAGGACGCATTACATCTATTAGACACAATACACACACTAAGTAATTATAAATTAAGTACAAATAGCACTGTCTGTGATGGACAGAGACAGATGATTGGGGGCTGGATGACTGATCAGAAGCATTTGGGACTCCTTGGGCAGGACATTTACAACCCAGAGGGTGTGCTTGACACCCAAAGGGTTGAGGGCACAGCAGGATATGCAACGGAAACCTGGCAACCTAGGTGCTTCGGACGTGAAATCGTGTAAACAGAGGCAACACCGACCCACACAGCCGGACACCCCTGCCTGTCTGTGCAGGTTCCCATAGCCCGTGAGTTCCGGCTGGAGGAGCAGGGCAGACTGGCATTCAAGTGCATGGGGCTGACGGAAGGTGGGGATTCATATGTCGAGTATACATATTATATATATTATATTTGCATATATCGGGGCTTGTGTGTTTACGCCTGCGTGTAATGGCAGCGACTGTGTGTGCATGTCATGGCGGCGCGTGTTCGGCAGTCGGTTGGCTTTGTACAATTGCGTGTTGCATTCTATGCTTCCATTGTGTTGCATTCGATGCTTCCATTGTGTTGCATTCTATGCTTCCATTGTGTTGCATTCGATGCTTCCATTGTGTTGCATTCGATGCTTCCCATACTTTTGCGCTGAGCCTGACGGGCAGCAAGTCTTGATGTGTGCATGGTCATTGAGGCAAAGAATAAGCCTGACCTGACTGGTCTCCTGGCCCTTCTTGCGTCCTTTTCTCTAGTCTCCGACCTTAGCTTAGGCTCGGTCCTGTTTTGCCTTCAGTTGGCCTGCCTTGCCTGCTAAGCATGACTTGGGGGCCTCTTACTTCCTACTTCGTTCGTTCTCCTCCGCTCGGCAGTCCTCGGCAGCCTGCCATGGTAATAACACAGCACCAACAATAGCAGGCAGTCCTTCGCATGCTGCATTTGTGCAGGAGACTCTATGGGTCGGGGGCGGAGGGGCACCTGGCGACTGCTGGACGGCTGGTGCTTTGAGAGTCTGGCGTTCGAGGTAAAGGGGTGAAGGGGAGGGGAGTTATGCAGATGTCTCTGGTGGTGGTGCTTTGAAGGTCTGGCGTTCGAGGTAAAGGGGTGAAGGGGAGGGGAGTTATGCAGATGTCTCTGGTGGTGGTGCTTTGAAAGCCTGGTGTGTGAGGTATGAGAGGTGAATGGGAGGAGGGGAGAAGATGAGCAAGGAAAAGGGTGGGAGGGCCAGTGAAAGGTGCAGAGGAGGAGGGAGAGTTATGCAGATGTCTCTGGTGGTGGTGCTTTAAAAGCCTGGCGTGTGAGGTATGAGGGGTGAAGGGGAGGGGAGTTATGCAGATGTCTCTGGTGGTGGTGCTTTGAAAGCCTGGCGTGTGAGGTATGAGGGGAGAGAGGGAGAACTGGGTTTAGGGACATGAGGAAATATAAATACACACATATATATGTGCGCGTGCGCGAGTGCGTGTATGTATATATATATAGAGAGAGATTACATCTGGGGGCCGAAGTGGAGTTGGGAGGGTGAGTTTGTTGGGACGGTGAAGAGAGGTTTCAGATTGACACCTGACGGGAAGGCATGATACAAGACCGGCAAGGCATGATACCAGAACAACCTTCTGATCAGAATCACCCAGTGGGGGCCCACATGCACCGAGCGTGAGTGCCAGCAAGCCGTGCCTGAGTCAAGACGGGTACGGTCATGAGCAAAAGGAGGAAACGATCAGGACAAGGAGAAATGGTCACAGTGGCACTGAAATAAGGACCATCGCTTATAGCGCAGCAGTAGGTAGACTTTGACAATGTACATATCCATCGCTTATAGCGCAGCTGTAGGTAGACTGTGACAATGTACATGTAATATGAAGCGTCTGTGTGTTCCATCGCAAGAGCATGTTCACGCCTGCATGTCCGTTTCTGTTGCCGCCAGGTGGCACGTGCCTGCCTGGCAAACAAATCACACATGTGCCACGTGTCGGTTTCTGTTGGCCCATAGGTCGCACGTGGGCAGGGCATGCGGGAGGAGCTTCTGACCCTGGCCGAGAGGCTCATGTCGGGCATTGAGCAGGGGAGGTACCCGCTGATGGGGAGGAAGGGGGACGCACCGGTTGAGTGTTGCTTGCACCAGGGTGGCGACGAGGTTGGGAGAAAGGTGGCTGGGCAGGGTAAGTGTTTCGTGAACGTCGTTCTTGTTTTGATAATTCTTAAAGTTTACATGGCCTTCATTCGGGAGGGGGAAGAGGGGGGGCCGGGACTGCTCCGCAGGGGAGTCGTTCTTGTTTTGATCGTTGTTGTTTTCATGCTGCTTGTCGTTAAGGGCAGAGAACGACAGGCTGCGGGCAAGGCATGATTTGCCCTCGCCTGCACCACCATTGATTGAAACCATTGGCTGGAAGCCTCTTACTGGCTTGTGTGGCCCTATTTTTCCCTTGCCCCATGTCAGGTCGGCACACTCTTTGTTTGTCCACAGTGCTTTGACTTCTGTGTTCTTTGCTCTTTGCGCCTTGAAGTTGCCTTCTGTTGCTCAGGGTTGGTTAGCACGGTATCCAGCCGCATCTCTTGCATGGCTTGCTAACGTTCGCGCTCGGTGCTTGTGGGCCCCCGTGACGTAATCAGTATATATACACACCTGTGAGCTGGAGATACAAGGTTAAATATACACTCAGCCTCGCCCCCTCGCACACTTATCTTAGTGTCTTACCATTTCAGTCTCTTCCCATGCCACCTAATGTTTGGTGTTGCTCTGCTTCATTACTGCGTTGCCTTCAGGCCGAGCGCTCACCCCTTTGCCGGAGAGCATTAGTGTCAGTGCTAGTGGGATCATTGATAATGAGCCACAGGTGCAGGGTAGGGCAGACTCCTCCCCCAAAGAGGCAGACTCCTCCCCCAAAGCCATGGAGCAGTCACGAGGTAGGCTGATGGGAATCAATGGCTCTGGAAAGGCACGCAAGCAGCTGAAAATCGGCACCTGAAAGAATGCGTTGTGATGCATGGGATTGTATGGTGGAGTGGTAGATGGGAATGGCATGGTTTGACCAAGCCTGCGGCGAAAGAGCAGAGCCCATAACAAAGGCAGCAGAGCTAAATCATGCCATTTTTCGGTTGCTTTGTTTTCCTTATTCAGTGGCCACACACTGGTAAGTCACGCAAGCAGGAAAGTGATGGAGACAGATCATGATGGGTCGATCTCAACGTTTCACCATGCGCCACCATGCACTTCCATGCACTTCCATGCACGTACAAGCAGACGTACACACATGCTGTCCATGTGCCACTTTTCAGGTGCTTGCCATGCAACTCCCATGCTCGTTTCTGCATGTTGATGGCCGTACAGGTATCAAAAACCAGGTGTCAGATCAGGAAGTATTACATCAGGAAGGATCAGATCAGCCGGAGTCAGATCAGATGTCAGATCAGGAGATCTCAGATCAGGAGGTTTCAGATCAGCGGTCATTACATCAGGAGGTGATAGCTCGCCTGCCCGTCACCACCCTGACAGCCCCCCGAGCCAAGTCCCTGGACGACGCCCTGGGCGTTTTGAAAACGGTTTGCAGGGACGCTTTTCCGGCCGATAGGGACCAGCTTGTATTCTCCACACTGAAGCCGGGACAGACGGTGAGCATACAGGGGCTTTTGAGAAAAATCCGCCCAAATTCTGGGAAATCCGACTGATTTCAGGGTGTGGTGGAAAAAAGTCTCTCGGTGTTTTGCAGCCGACTTAGATAGGATCCGACCAGAAATAAGGATCAGTACGTTATACGAATATATACGAGAAAGGGCTGGGTAGCTGGGCAATGGTGGGCCTGAACTCACCTCAAATCAATGAAATTTGCCAAGCTGAAGGAAACTGAAGTTCAAGTTGAAAGACCAATGAGCTAGCTAGTGGACCGATGGGATCATCGACTGACAGTTGGCCTGCAGTCAGTTGCTGTCAGTTGCAGTCAGTTGCAGTCAATACAGCCACTTGACTCCTTACTCCTTCCCCCACTCACACCTTTCACACTTTCAGTCATGCGCAGCATCCGATCAGTTGACGTTGTTGAACAGTCTCACACCTTCTCACACTGGCTTTTGATCTTCTCACACTTTTGCCCTGCACGTTTTCCCGCAGCCGCCTCCGGGCCATACGAACCGGCGTGCCGTGTACGTGTGTCAGTGGGCCAGCGGGGCGTTTTACAGCGGAGAGACGCACTGCATAGCGCAGCGGCTCAGTGAGCACCGCAGGAAACCGTCAACAACCCCCAACAGCCCTCTCAGGCACAGAGGTGAGCAGGGGCAAAGCGGGTATGGCCTGCCTGCACACATGGGGCAGCCACTAAGGTTGCTCATCTCCAAGTTCAGAACAGGGAGGCAATTTGCTGGGAGGCGATTTGCAGGGAGGCGATTTGCTGCCCAGGCTTTTCTAGTCTTTGACTCCAGCTTAGGTGGCTCCATCCTGTTTTGCATTCAGTTGGCCTGCCTTGCCTGCGTTCGTTTTGCTTGCTTGCTCAGGGTAGGGCAGCGCGGTGTCCATCCTGTTCCATGTCCTCTGACGGCTCCCCTGGTGTATATACATATACATCGCTGCTCCATGTGTGGTTGATTTGTAGTACTTGCAGCTGTAGCGCTGTTGTGCGATATCTAGCAGCCTCCAGCCGATTCTGATCATAGCCGTTGCCCAGTCATTATGTCTTCTTGCAATCACGATCAGAACATTATTGACACGAGACTGTTTTCGTCAGTGTGTTTTTAGATTCCGGACCTGTGCATTGGAGATGCTGGTATGCTGTGAAGTGATTACGATATGATGCCCTGCCGTGTTCCTCTCATGTTTCTAACTGATCAACTAACCATTCAAGCAACTAACTAGGTTAAGATCAACCAACCGTGCCCTAACCAGACTAACCAAGTAACTGCCCATGTGCTTCTCATGCAGGCCCGAACACCAGCATGGTCTACGCCCTCATGCCCCCAGGCTCACCCCACACGGCCCAGGAGCTTGAGCCCCGGGTCATCACCGCTTTGGATGAAGCTCAGTTCACGCTGACAAGCACAAAAGACAAGAACAGGAAGCGCGTCGCCAAGTCCAAGCCAGCAAAGTCTGTATCATCATATAGGGAAGAGTGACGGATGACCATTATTGCGTCTGATGCCGTGTTTCGTCCTTTCCAACGACCACACCAATGGCAACAAGCTGATCAACAGCCTTGCAGGCGGTTCCGCAACAGCCATATTCATTCATCGTGTAGTAATCATATGCATAAGCCTGTGTCTGTCTGTTACTGAATTTTAATTCTAATTGACAACCTGGGTTTGCTTCTGAGTGTTGGGGGCCAAAAGTAGGTTGGCCAAGCCCTGGGCCGAGGCATCCGTTGTGCTGCTCACTTTCGTCTGCCACCAGACGCATGGCCGAACCGGTCTCTCCTATGAGGCCAAACAACCTTTGTAGTTGATTTACAACAAGCTGCACAGGCAGCGGCCGATGCCTTTAATCACAGCCACCGCCATCACAGCGAGGTTGGCAGAAAGTTTTTGCGTGCTTTGTCTGCCTGGGACTAGCCGGGCATTGTCCGGTCTGCCTTGTTCGGCTGTGCCTCTGGTCTGTTTGTGCCTCTCTCTTTCCTCTTTCCTGCTCAGGCTAGGTCCGGGCAAAACACATTCCGGTGCGTGTCCTGTGACTGCTTCTTTTGTGGTTTGATACTCTGATGTAAAGGTATACATACAGTAGTTGGATTTGAGAATGCACGGTGCATAGATGGTTGGGACTTGCATGGCTTGCTAGCGTTCACGCTCGATGCATGTGGGCTGCCCTGATGCAATCATTATATACATAACAGCTGATTCGCACGGCTTGGGTGGCCTTGCGCTTGTTTATGCTACGCGCACCGCTGTCGCTTCCATGCCCGAGATGTCATTGTCAGACCAGTGGACTTGAGTGTCTGCGTGACGTCGTCTCACGCACCTGAGTGGTGTGTGATTGGTTGCAGCCAGACTGAGAGGTGCTCAACCGCATGCGAGCTGGTTGGCATTTGCGCGGTAAGATGTCATTTGATCAGACCGAGGTGGCGTTCCTGCTGTTCTTATGTCTGCTTTGTGATGATCGAGGTGCTTTGTATGGAATTGGCCCCCTTGATCTAGTCTTTGGCCTTGACTTTTGCGGCCCCGTCCTGTTTTGCTTTGGGTTGGCCTGCCTTGCCTGCTTTGCCTGCTTTGTTCCTTGCTTTCGTTTTGCTTTCTTGCTCAGGGTAGGCCAGGGCGGTGCCCATTCCGTTCTGTGTCCTCTGACGGCTTCCCTGGTGTAAATACATATATATATGAATGAATTGGTTGATTTGTAACATCAGGGAAGCCGTCGACAGCACGGGATGTGTGCCGCCCTGACCTAACCTGAGCAAGAAGAAACCAGAACTGCAGAAAGAAACCTAAGAATGGACTGAAGGGAAACAAAGAACAGAAGAGATTTGTATTGAATTGATTGTGCAGTGGGCCTGTGGCACATGGCGTTGGGTATCATTTGCTGAGACCATAATGGCCGTCGTGCTGTTTGTCTGGTAACATTAAATAGGTGGTCAAGTGAGGTTCTAGTATGCAAGCGTAGCCTAGCCTACCCAGTCGCATCATGGTGCACGACCACACCATGTCCTCTGACCGCGTCCCTGGTGGGAAATATGTATATCTAGAGCATATCTAGATATACTGTACCAACCCAGAAAACTGGTTGAAACCCGCAATTAATCAAGCGCTGCCGAAGGCGAAACATTTCTGCCAACGTTGGTTGAAAACCTTACAAGAAGTTGGGGTATATGGTCACAGAAGTAAAATGGTGAGATGGTAATGGCCATCACCTACCGCTGGTTTGTCAAGCAGCGATCCCTCTAGCAGGATAAGAGTTGATTGGCAAAAGACCCAACCTGCACGGTATATGTAGGCAATCATGCCGCAAGGTCTGATACGCAAACAGGTGCAGGCCCCAACAACCAACAACCTTAGCTGTGCGTGGCTGCTGCAATTGCTTTCTGCGTGCTCCGACCTGGGCTCAGACAGTCACAAACTGCATTCTGAGCACACTCTGCCTGACAGAGAGGGCTGCCTTGTTGCATGGAAGATGAGAAAGGCACATGTAGATGCATGCCAACAGACCTTCTAACATCGAACCCTTCGAATTGACGCTGTCATCTATGAAGGTGAACTTGTGCTGTAACCGAGTATGAAACCATGCATGCTTCTCACGCAGCCATGGAACTTGTGCTTCAATCAAGTATGACACCATGCATGCTTCTCACGCAGCCATGGAACTTGAGCCCTAACCGAGGTTGCAGCAAGTGCGCAGAAGCTCCTTGATTTCCACACAGCCGCGGGCATCAGTCTGTTATGTTTGTTTTTGTTGTTGCTGTTTACATGGCCTCTAGTCCGGGGAGGGCTGCTCAGCAGGGGTCACCAGTTTCCAACTGACCGCAATTCAGTAAGTAGGTTCCACAGTCGCAAAATACTTACAGACGTGCAGATTGTACAGGCAAGCTTTGCAACAAGAAAAGCGCAGTAAAAGGCCACAAGCAGTTGGCCCACACCTCGTTGTGAAGAATCAAGGGGAACAACAATCAATCGATAGGATAACTCAAACATGTAACAGTGATACAAAACATGACGTATTAAACTCATGGTCCTTGACATCACATCGTTATGTGATAAAACGGACGGATTATATGTACAATGAAGGGCCTCATTGACCATGCGACAAGTAAATTGTCACATGCCGGCTTGATACCTCAAGTGGTTCCAGACACCAGTGTAACATGGCATGTGTTTCAGCGTTCGTGTCCACTTCCTGGTCTGTCTAACATAGCCAAAAAGCGCTGCTGAGCCGCCATGAAGAGGATGCTCTCAGCCTCTACCAGTTCCACGGCCATCCCGATGTGCGCACGAGGTAGCACCTGTATGTGTAAGTGTGTGAGTTGCACTTGAGGGACTTCCACGACTGCCTGGGGCACTGGCCCCACACGCCCGCATGATCCGAGTGAATGTCCTGCAAGGCAGCAAGGCGGACAGGGACACATTGAGTATGGATTCTCCACGTTTGTGGGTTGACGATTCATGCGGGGATTGGAATGCATGTATATCCGATTCTGGTGTGCTGCAGATAGGCTGATCCAATGCAAGAATTATGTAGCTTGCAGCTGATGCCAGGCAGGCTTTGGCAGTACTGTACGATTACTGCAGTACTGTACTGTGCAGTTACTGCTCCTTTCATAGGCCCACTCACGAATTCGCCCTCCTCGATCATGACGTCCAGCTCCCCCTCGCGTTTGAGCTTGACACGGTAGCTGCGCTTGGGGTCATGCTCGTACTCCACATCCACGCAGTAACCGTCATGGCTCTTGTAGGCCTTCTTCACCCAACCCCTGCGCAACAACCACAGTGAAAACCTCCTAGCTCAGTGCGGTTCATATGCTTATTGTTATCCGGCACAACACACAGGCACAACCACAACCTGCCAAACACGTGTTCGAAAAGAACTGCGACTTGGGCTTGTGATCACAGTCATCTGCACCAACAGAGCGGTACACTCACTTGTCGCTGTAAGAGTGTTCATCATAGGTGTGACTATCGCCATGGTCTTGCTGGTGTGACCATGGGGTGATGGAAACGGCATCCTGTGAGCACAGCAAAGGTCACGACATAACAAAGCCAGTCAAAGCAAGGTTGGTTGCATGCCAATGCATTGTATTGGCAGCTTTCGTGTCTGCTGCTTACGTTGACTTGCACTGATGTCGGCTGATGCACTTTTATGCACACTAGGGCTCACCTGTCGGTATTGCACAAAGTACTTCTTGTGGTGAGAGTTGTAGGAGTACTCGACGTACATGGGATAGGAGATGAGGTCCTGCACAGCAAACAAGCAGCAGAGTGGTTGCAGATCGTGGCCTGGGTTCGGAAATGCGCTGATCGGTGCATGCGGATCTAGTCATGGCTCACATTGATGCAGTCCCCGCGGTAGGCCTTCTTCACGCATACGCCCTGCCACTTGCCGACCATCCCTGCAGCAGGACGAGAGGCGGTGAGGGTTATGAGCAGTGTTGAATGGGTTCCAAGGTCAGTGCGGGTTTGAATACCAGAAGAGGCAAACAAATCTTACCGCCGAGTGTGTATGAGTTGGACTGACTAGCTGTTGAGCCACCGGCCGCTGCAAAGCCTAGCAGCGCCAGGCAGCAGGCAACGAGCAGGGCTAGCGGGAAACGCATCCTCGGAAGAGAAAGGGCCACGCCGGCTGAGAGAAGAGCTGTGGATGGAGCTACCACCTGCGAAAGCCAACAAACCGTCAAACGAGTTGCGGAAGCTGAGCCGGATGATCATCCAAAACGCCGGATGATGGCGAGCAGGGCTGATGATCATCCAAAACGATGACGGTGTTAATGCATTGTAAGGCTCTCAATACCAGAAGAATTTCGACGCCATAGCGTGTAAGAAGCGACATGTAAAACTGAGACTTACCTGAAGGTTACGAGAATAACCGATGCTTGGGCCCGTTGTTGCTAAACGCTCAAAGGAAACAATACCGCATGTTTTGCTTTAATGCCCTCGCAGTACCCACCTTTTGTAGGTTGATCAACGATGGGGTTGCTGGGGTCACGTGTGCTTTTGGGCAGGCCCGGCGTGCCCCTGCCTGAGAGCAGGCCTGGAAAGCGGGTGCTGGGTTGAAACAACTGCCCGCCTTCGCTTTTGGCACTTAGAGCGCAGCAAGGTCAACAACGGTGGCGTCAAGACAGGCAGTTGATCCCAGTGAGCAGCCCGCCATGACACTGCGCCTGCAAACGATTCCGCGCAGGAGTTGATGGCAATAACCGCCAGAACTCTAGCAGGAAAGAGCATGTTACCAGCCAGAAGGG
>QAXH01005379.1:15097-31481 GCA_004335635.1 Chloromonas sp. AAM2
GTGTGTGTGTGTGTGCGCGCGCGCGCGCGCTTACGTGTTGCATCAAGCACTCAGTTTCCGCATTTTTCACATGCCACGCAAGCAAACCATCTGCACAATCTGTTCATCACAGTTGTTGCATGATCATTTTATCATCATTACATAGCTTGTCATGGTTCAACCCACGGTACCGCAGGACCAACCAGCTAGGCGCTCGGCAGCCAACATCCCCATCCTAAGCAAAGCATGTTGCATAATGTTGTTGCACAATGCGCACGTGGCTGATATGTGCGTACCACATGCATATATCAGCATGTGCCTGCTCTGCACTCACTGGAACATGTCCGTGGACGCCATGCTGTTGTTGCCCCGCACAGACTCGTTCTTCATATGCTCACGAATCTGCAAATCACAAATCACAAGAACGCCTGTGACAAACCGCCGCCCTGGAACTGTTAGCTCTCCTTTGTCAGAACACAGGTCCTCGCAAATTGCATGGTGCCTGCTCGCCATTCAGTCAACTCAGTCAATCCATGGGACGTTCCTCCAACATTACCTAGTGACTGATCCCGCATATGAAAGCATCCCATCACTGGACCAACTCACTGAAGAACTCATAGGGGGCCCCAGGCTGGTATGTGCGCCTGACTCATGTTCCGTGACACAAAGTAGCTTCCATGCAATGTGTTCGAGTCGCTACCACTGAAGCAGCCACCAAGAAGCACAAAGCGCTCAGCCCCAGCAACCCTTCATTGCCCTGCGCTGCATCGCACGTTAGACAGAGCAGAACCCAGGCCCACAATCCGCTTTGAGCCACCTGATCATTCTTTGCCCGCATGTCCGAACTGGCCATTTCCTCTGCAGACAAGGTGACCAGCACGTCCCCTGGAATGTCACCAGAGAGCACCTGCAGTGGATGTGCACCACGCTTGTTTCACACTGCTGCTGAAGATCTGAGGCAAAACATTGGAGCGCAATTTACAGTGACACAGGCAGACGATGGGCCTACTTGATCGTTGTGACTGAATGATTTCGTCAGCAGCCACGCTTTATGGACGTCTACATCAATGCTTTTGCAAGCAGTGCACTATGGTGTGCCCTGCTTGAGACTGATATTCCACCTACCCTTGCACGCAAGTCAGGATTCTTTGGGTCCTTTAGGTTGAAAGATAGTGACCGGAACTTGGCCTTGTACTTCTGGTTGACGCCGCCACTCTGAACAAACAGGGCGGTCTCTACAGAGACGGCTGTTGTACAGGGGTCGCCAAACACGTCTGCTGACAAGGCTAGTGCCAAGGCCTCTGCAAGAATCTTGCGGATCTTGTCTCGTGTGTCTTCGCCTGTTTTTGCGGGCTCAAGGATGAGCTTGTTGGAGGCGGCTCGGTTCAATTCACCTGCATAACAGCACAACAACACCAAGCACCTGGCAGCCCAACCGCAGATTGAAAAAATAAGAATCATAGAAGACCTGCCAGTGTCACAATCAGCGCGCCAGATCAGCACACAAAACAGCACAACAACACCGCAACATCCAGCACATGCAGCCAAGCCCGGCGTCCCGTCCGCTGCAAAAACAACCATCCCGCAACATTGTACACGTGTACACACACGCCTAAACAAACGCACACGTGTATATGGGCTGTCTTGATTACAGTGCAGCTATGACTATCACGTCAGCGATGATGTTCCTGCTTGTACCAAGAGAGCAGCCATGAAGACTGCACTGGCCGCGCCATCGTCACTTGTCATGCACCCATAACCGTTGCGATCGTTCCATGCATGCACGTCTGGACCCATGCAGGAGTGCATCACTCACCTGAGCCGTCGTTGTCACCTTGTGATCCGTCTGGAAGGCTACCTTGGCGATCAGCAAATGAGGTTCCAGGTTGTGGGGCAGCAGGCTGTGATGGAGCTTTGCTGCTGCTGGCTGGCTTGGAAGCATGCTCCTTACGAATGCACTCCTTCCAAGCCTCAACTGCAGCTGCGGAAGCCTCTGCCACCTTGCTGCTGCTGTGCTTGTTAAGCTTTTTCAACCGCTTTCCCGCCTCTGTCTCGCTGAGCAGTTCGGTTGTAACCTGCTGCTGGGCCAAGACACGCAAAGCCTCTACAGCGCGGCCTTCCTCCGCGGCATCAGCCCCATCGCCACATTTGCGGGCTGCTTCAATCGCTGTGTTCACGAGCTTGGTGAGCTCTGCAGTAGTCAATGGCATGACTTGTACAAAGCCAGGTTTGATTGGTAGGATTTATGATCGTGCCAGTTGCACCTTGGATTGGAAAGGCAGTCTTGCAAACGCTGCATGCACCTCAAGGGTGTCAATCACTGAGGTGGGCTCTGGAGCAATCTGTTTTGTCAACAGCGTTAAGCAAAGACAACACAGACATCAGGGTATGTTGTGGGTATGCAACAGTGTTGCATGGCGGATCATTACGATTAGAAACGGGCTATGGTGCCGTTTCGTCGCGCAGCGATGTCCACTCTGCACGATGCTCTATGATCGAGGCTGATAGCACAAACGCCATCTGGATTGCAACCGCTAAAAATCACTCAGGAAAGCTCAACACCTGGTAGCTACTCAGCAATTGCACCATCGCGCCTAGTGAGCGGAGAATTGCTGGCATCAAGCAATTTCATCACCTCATTGGGGCCCTTGTTTCATGTTTTGGGCCCCAGGCGCACTGATGAACGTCTAGCTTCTGAAAACGATTTGCTAGGGAAAGCTTGACGCCCATGGCGTTCGTGGCGTGCCACGCCCTTTATTTCTTCAATCTTAGAGGCGATGTGCTCCTGGAACGCTGCTACCGGAGCACGGTCGAGTAAGTGTGCTGCCAATGCGGATCTGCTTACCCTACTTCACATCGGGGGCCCGAATAAGCATGTTGGCCCTTGCGCGCAGCCGAGACATTGCCGAGAACTTCCGGACGCAAATCCTCAACAACAACAAGGACTCAACAGCTGCGCCAGTGCGGACCTTGGGCAGTTGCACTTTCATGTACCTGCGCCATGCAGACATCTACCTGCTGTGCATCACGCGCAACAATGCTAACGTGATGATGGCCTTTAAGTTCATGAGTTCTGTGAGTAAGATGACCCATTATCATTCCCATATCCATACAGGGTTTTAGTGTGCAGAAGTTGCATGCCTTGCTCCTGTTGTCCTGCATGGCAGCCAGTGGGTGAACCAACATGTCCTTGGCCAATTATCTGCATGCTGCTATGCACCTGTGCCGTCAGTCCACAATTCACCAACTTTTTCCCTGGCTTGCATCCTGCTCTTGCTTGCAGCTTGTTGACCTATTTAAGGAATACTTTGGTCGAGACCTGACAGAGGAAAGCATCCGAAACAACTTTGTGCTGATGTGAGTGTCCACTATCGTGGACTTTCCACGTCGGTATTGCTGCAAAGCCTGGAAGTCCATAACATGGCAGAGCACTGCAGCAGCACAGCTTAGCAATGCCACGTCATTCAGATCGCAGCTGTGTGACAGGCCAACTGCCACGCCAAGCCCAGCAGAGTAGGCTTCATGCCAGCCTCGAGATTTCAAAATTCGGCCATGTGGCAACGAGTGGCAAGTGCATATGCTAGCTGCCGCTTAGTTGGCTCCGTCAGTTGGCGTTTGTGCAGGTACGAGTTGCTTGACGAAGCTATGGACAATGGCTACCCCCAAATTACAGATCACACGATTCTCAGCAGCCTCATCACACAGAAAGGCTTCAGGGGCGACTTAACGGACCTGGCGATGAACCTGATCACCAAGGTGTGATGCGCATAACATTTGGCTGGTGTTGCATCTTCACACTACTCACCACTGCCCAGTCGGGTTGACCAGCCAGCATGTCTGTGTTGCTGATGTTGCTGTTGTGAATTCTGCATGCTGTATACAATTCTATCAGTATACATTTCTGTATGTGTAGGCACACTGCCTGTAGAGGATTGCATCTGGCAGTTGACACACGCAGCAGCTTGGGTTGGCTCTGAACAAGAACAGAATGCATGCATATGGGTGCATTGCCTGCATGCACGGGCATGTATTGTGACCACATGCAGCGTATAGCGCGTCTCACACGGCGGCATGAGCTGATCATCTCCCTGTTATCATGCAACCCGCAGAAGAAGTCGGAGCAGCCTGCTCCCAATGCCACACTTCAAGTGACAGGTGCTGTCAGCTGGCGTAAGGAAGGCCTGCATTACAAAAGGAACGAGCTTTATCTGGACATTGTGGAACAGGTCAACGTGCTCGTTAGTCAATCAGGTAAGGCCCAGGAACATAACAACAGTGGAGATACAAAAAAATTGTGTTGGCGTCCCACAAAGAACAGTGTGTCCGGCTTATGAGAGCGTCCACTTGCCTGACATCTGTCGCCTGCAATAGATTGTGATATACCTACATAATATGTCCCACAGCTCCACTTTGCACAACGCGGATTGTTTACCCTGC
Organism: Chloromonas sp. AAM2; assembly: GCA_004335635.1. NCBI lineage: Eukaryota > Viridiplantae > Chlorophyta > Chlorophyceae > Chlamydomonadales > Chlamydomonadaceae > Chloromonas > Chloromonas sp. AAM2. The sequence goes on from QAXH01005379.1 coordinate 19,514, forward strand.
GTGTTTGCCTTGTTTGGTCACAGGTGCCGTCCTGCGCAGTGAAGTGCTGGGCAAGATGATGCTCAAGGCCTACCTGTCAGACATGCCTGAGCTGAGATTAGGCCTCAACGATGCAGCGGAAGACACCACCTTTCATCAGTAAGTCAAGAACAACAGCAGTGGTTTGGGTCGGACGGATGTTGCTGGGCTGCAACAATGCACCAAGGCTGAAGTATCTGACCCATGTCTGCTCTCATAGGCAGTATGAACGCTGCCATGCCAAGCCACGTGTTGCAGTGGTCACCGTGGCATAGATGGCAAAGGGATTTACCATAGTCTATGCTACCCCAGAGGCCAGTGCATGCCGCAGAACATAACCCTTTTATCATGACTACTAGGCAAGGTGTTGCGAGCACGCAACATGGCCCCCATGTCTGCAACGTATTCATGTCATCAAGCCATGGCTTGCATGTTCAGGGTGTTCCACGTATTTTCCTGCAGGTGCGTCAACCTGGGCACGTATGAAGCAAACAAGGTGGTCACCTTCGTGCCTCCAGACGGCGAGTTTGAACTCATGCGGTGAGTACATGCCATGATGGGCAAAGGGCAGCAAAGCAACTTGATGATCAGATGCTGTCATTAAGAATCACCAATCCACCAAGCACAGCTTAGGTGTGGTCATGAGAGGAGCAACGTAGGACTGAACAAAAACCACGTGCTGCTGGCGTTCATGCTTTTTGTCTATGATAGGGTCATGGGCCACGAAAACTCTAAAGGCCGGGTGGATCAAACGTTTTGATTGTACTGTTATCCGTGCAGGTACCGATGCCAGGACAATGTGACCTTGCCCTTCAAGGTGCTTTCAGTCGTCAACGACATGGGCAGAACACGTTTAGATATCAATGTCACGGTAAGGGTGCACGCAAGGCAGTCAGTGCTGAGCTTGGCCTGCATGTTGTGACACCGTGCATGGAGCTGAGCAGTATTAGTTATCGTGTGCATCTGTTGCCTGCTCGGTCTCTCAGTCGGTTAGTTCAGTGATGACTTGCAGGTCAAGTCGACGTACAGCATCAAGCTGAGCGCAACCAACGTGGTTGTGATCGTCCCAGTGCCCGATAACACAAGCAAGACCATGATTTTGGTGACATCGGGCAAGGCAAAGTACGACGCGACAAAGAAGGGCCTCGTGTGGAAGGTATGCAAACAGTCTGTTGCAAGCACATCATCAGGTCTCAAAGCTACTGACTGAACGGAAGGGTCGCTGAGCATCGGACATCAGCTCAAACATCTTTCGCTCAGTGCGGTCAACCACTTGCTCACCATTTTGTTGGCCACCATGCTATGCACAGCCATGCACATACTGTAGTGATTCACATATTGTGACTCGCTTTCATCTCTAGCGGGGCGTATCAGGCAGTATGTTCAAGCGCCTGAGGGCTCAGCATAGCAGGGTGCCTGAAGTGTTGAGCATGCACGTGCTTACAGATGAGCAAGTTCCAGGGTGAGGGCGAGCAGACACTGCGCGCTCAGGTGCTGCTCATGGCAAACACACGAGCAGAGTCCAATAAGCCGTGGGGGCGGCCGCCCATATCCATGAACTTCACGGTGCGTGGAAGTGGTGCACGCCATGAGACGTGCTTTCAAGGAGCGTTGACAGCATGGACAGCACAGCTGGCACAGACATTACCATAGGTGCAAGGTGTGCTTCGGCCAGTGCAGAATCTGCCTTTTCCCATAATAGTTGTTGGAGAGGTCAGCCAGATGCACATTGCAATTTGTGCACATTTCAAGTGTGAGTCTGGCCGCTCACGTGCTTATCTGTATTGTTTTCTTGCAGGTGCCCATGCTCAGTGCCAGCGGGCTTCGAGTCGCTTATCTCAACATATTTGAGCGCAAGATGGGGTCTGCATACAAGGTCGAAAAATGGGTCCGCAAGGTGCTCAAGTCTGGAGACTATCTGACTCGTACTTAACAGCCAGCGAGGGTGTGTTGTGAGACCGTGATATAAGAGTCCTGCCACCGGCTTGGCAATGCAAACACAATTGCTGGTCAAACAGCAAGAGTGACGCTGACGGGAGTGCTGCCCAAGTGCTTCATCAATCTCAAGCCTGGCAGGGCATGTCACACACACGGTCACACACGGTGCTGCTGGCACGACATGTGCATTTTCTGTCGTCACAACAGGGCACGTCGGTGCCATCTACGGGGTTCCTTGCAGACGGCTAAGCAGCACTCCTGACTCATGGTGACGACTGCGGGCGTCCTTTGTGTTCAAGCCTGGGTCGTGAACAGCACTGGGTTGTCCGTTGTCAGAGCAGAGCAATCGGTGCCAACTGATCTGCATGTGCGTATGTTCACCGGATACAAACCAAGCTCCTATTCTGATATGGACCCATCTGCATGAAGGCAACGAATCAATTCAAGTTTATTGACAACGTGATCTGTAGAGACTGCAAGAAGGTTTTGTGCCATCAGGTATTATCAATTCAATTTTTGACCTGTGTGGCGTCCATGCCATGGACACACCCCTTTTCACAGTAATAACAAAGGTGCTGCACTCCCCTGAAGTTAAGAATTGCACAGACACACAGTGTCAGATTGATGGAGGTTGGTGGCTCGACCGTGTCAGATGACGGGAGAGACCAGAGCCAGTCAACCCCCAAGTAACGTACCTTTGCAGGAAGGGTTCAGATTGGCCTCATCTCGCCTTGAGATTACAAGCACATACCGCGCTCTAGACACTGCTGCCAATTGGATCAGCTCCTCTACCACGGGACTGTCCAACTAACAGGTGACCTGACGAGAGAACCAGGGAGGGCCGTCACGTACTTGACAACTGGTCAAATGGCTGCTATGGAGGCTGAGAGACACCCGGGAAGGTGGGCATCACTCGCACGGATGTATGTGGACACAAAGATCGACGATCTTTATGCTGTCAACCCTACTTGGACCTTGCCACTTTGGGCGCATTGTTGGCTCAGAGCACGAAAAGCTAGCTGCAGTGATCAAGCAGTACGGCAGGCTGCCGCTCGACATTCTTCTGCTTTACGCGTCTTTTGCTGCTTCACGGTATTGTGCGCAGAATCCAGGTGTCAAACAAGCAGCCACTCTTCTTCTATGTCGGCCTCGGCAAGGTGAGTACCTTTGAGGAGTTTGCCACACATGGCACGTCATGCTGCGCCCCATCAAAAGATCATTGCGTACGTACCACCCTGTGCCACTCTGCATGTTTTGCAGCGTCTACTGGCTGAGCATGGGGAGATTCAACTCTCAGCGCTTGGGTTAGCTGTTTCAACAATGGTGAGTGTGGAACTTCAAGATTAGCGGTCAAGCGCACATGCAATATAGATAAACAATACACAATCCCGCTGTTCATCACCATGCTTGCAACGTCTGTTAGCAAGAAGGCGAGCATGTCCCGCATCAGGTGCCTGTACACTGCGGTTCGCTCGATCATCAGCTTGAGGTCGGCACAAGCGGGCGTAATGCAATTGGGTCCAGCTTACCGGCGCTAAGCGAGTTCCTGATGCCGAACTGCATGCATGTGGACGCAGCAGCAGAATCCTTTGAGCAGTGTAGGCGTACAACATATGATGCGTGCAAGTGGGTCGCTTGCAGGTCACAGTCGCTGAGCTGCTCAAAAAAGAGAGGCTGGTCGTTGAGAAGAGTGAGTAGCATCAACGGGAACGCTGTTTGCAAGCCTAGGCAGGCCTCATAGCAGACCTTGTTGCGGTAGCAGTAGTAACAGCCCAGTCATCTTTCAATGTCACAATACACACTGATACGACACTAACAAGCTGTTACTTCCTTGTCGTCTGGCAGGGCACATGATACCAAGGTACCAGACAACTGTGCAGCACGTAAACCCATGGCTTGACCGCTCTGCGTGCATGCAGAAGTCACCACTAGCCTGCTGCAGTATGAAGACGATGGCAAGGCCCGCTCTGCACATGTAAGTGTGCACCCGACACCCGACCAAAAAAATCTTGACCGGTGGACCAACATGCCCAGCTTTTCTCCTGCATGCAAGTCCATGCATGCAATTATCTACTCCTGCGATACCAAAAACACATTTGACTCTTGTCTTGCACGGCATAAAGTGTACGTACGTCTGCATCACACAGAATCCCCATGCCTTTGTCATTTGTCCCCTCCATGGGGGACCATCAGGGTACCGCGCAGCCTCACATCTTATTGTTGCATGACCTACGACGCACAGCATCTTGCACACGCACTGGCACCAAACCACCAAAGATGGCAGGGAGGAAGTTTGTGATCTACGCTGATGGAATCCACACCTGCAAGGAGCACTTGCCTATGGTGTGTTTGTGTTTGTGCAGAAGCCCAAGCTAGAGGTTCTGCTGGGCAAGTCCTCTGAGTTCGACAGCCTCTACGCGGAGCAACAGCGAGTGGCAGCAGACAAGGAGGCAGCAGCTGCGGCGGGTGAAGGACCTTCTGCATGAGTCAAGAGCCTGGCTGCCTAATGGCAGTGACTGGGGAACCAATGATGAACCTATTCAAATTCCACAGGCATGTTGCATGGGCTCATTGAGAAGCTGGCAGCCAGGAAGGCGGGTCAAGATGACCTGGCGAGCAGGCAGTTGCAGAAGGAGCTCACGGACATGAAAATACTACACACTCTATATCGGTACGAGGGCAAAAAACACATAAGGAGTGGCAGAGCAGGGAAAGGCACATCATGTTGGTTGGGAAGGGTGACATGCAACTTTTGGGCAGGTGGTTGAACAGAGATGTGGCCTTTGCATCCTGGGGGCTTTAATGCCTTGCGTACACTTGGTACTTGAGCACAAGCGTGAGAAACATGTCTATGTACGTATTGCGTGTATATGCAGTGGCCATAACAATTCTGCAAGCTCGACACAACCACTGTGATTGTGATGGGACTGCACACCACAAGCACGTCCACGCAAATGGGCTGCAGATTAATTGCTCAGTCAGCAGGGTGATTTATCTCTATGCTGGACACGTGCCTGTCACATCCAATAACAAGTGTGAAGTGTTTTGTATCCCAAGTCAACACTTGGACACTTGACTGGTAGGAGGGTGTATCGCAAGCGTTTCTTTACAATTTCATGCTGCATGCCAAATGTGTTCAAGTAGACCTCCTCCACTTGTATTTTTGCTCAAGAGTCATTGTAATGATGCGCAGCGAGTCACTGTCTTGACGCAAGCACACACACAAACGCCTCGCTGGGCATTTTCTAGTCATCCAGTTCTCTCGTTTACAATGCTTGGTCATTGACAGACCCACCATGGGGTGCGATTCCCCTTACAGCTAAGGTCACTGGGCCGTTCAGAAATAGGCCCGTTCGGAAAAGCCGGTCACTGTATGCAGAAGGGGTCACCAGAGCATATGTGCTCACATCCCATGCGTATCTCTTGTGTCAGGCTGTAAGTATGCTCCGAGTGTTGCCCAGTCCGCTTGAGTGAGCCACGCTGCTTGTACTGAACTGTCAGCCCAAGTGACTGCATCCTGCCCATGCGCCCATGTACCCATGTGACTGCCCATGGGTGACCACCACCATTATTATCCAGGTGTGTCGCAATCCCCTTCACTTGTAGGTCGGACGGTTTGCAGTCCTTCCCCTCATGTGAAACTGTCGATTGACCGTGAACTGTTGTTTTGTTTTGTTTTTGTTGCATGAGCACGGGTATGGATTGTCTGATCATGTATGGCCTGCCTGGCCATGCGTTGCGTCATGGCTTCACTTCTCTGCAAGCATCTGCATCGAGCAGGAGGTATTGCAGCTCAAGCTCTACTGAAGGCACGCCAAAGTGATCAGCACATTTGAGTGCACACGTTCTGCGTGACTGGGGAAACTAGGTAGCCTGTTGCGAACGTGTTAAGGTCAGATATGATGGACCGTTTAAACAACGGGTGATCTGTTGTGTTGTGTGTCAGGTTTGTTTACCAGAAACCCTGGCAGCTGGTCCAACCCATCACCGTTCTGGGACAGTTTGTGTGAATAGGCCTGTATTACCGCCAGCAACCATTGTGTGTCAGTAAAACATGTGTATGTGTGTGTGTCGCAGATGTCTTCTTTCACAGGACAGTGAAAGACAGTGAAAGACAGCAGCTTCTTTCAGCTGATTGGTATTCTCTGTTTGCCCTGGCCTTAGGACCTGTGACGCTAACCCTGAGATTGTTCTGCGTGTGGCTGCCCGACACAAGATTCCTTTGTGAAGAAGCAACACATTCAGTGACGCAACAGTGACGCTGCTACCAGGCAGGATGACAGGCGTGTGAACATCTCGCATGTGGTTCGGGATCACGTCGCATATGGCAATGTCATGATGTTGCTTGTCCCAGAAGTGGCACTACGCCGTCCACCAGCATCACACATCCCATACCGTGGTAGAACATTACTGACAGTGTACCACTTCAAAGCGCACAGAGTGGAAATGGATACCTGACAGGAATTGTCCCAGAACTGGCTTTTTTTTGGTGGCTCAGCTTACAGTGACAGTAATCACAGTAGCTTCCCACAGTAGCTTCCCACTGTACTGCTCTTCGGTTAGTGTTGTAGACATTGACCGACCTTCAGCGAGTGTCTTTGTTTGAAACCCTTATCATAACGCATGAGCACACAGAAGAACAAGAGGGCGCATTACGACGATGGAGGGTTGGTTATGAGAGCAACTTTTCAAAAGTGCGACTCAAGCGCTCATTCTCAAAAACGCCAAAGTTTTTGCGAGTATTCTCATTGGTAGTCGCTTCATTCTTGCTGACACCGACGTTCGTGCTGTCGTTCCAATGAAGGCCTTATGCAGTCCTGCGACCAGTGTGGCGAAATCTGCCCCAGCATGCCTCAGCCCAGGCACAGGATGCCCTGCAAGGACTTGGAAGGCAGCGCATTGCCCGCACGTTGTAAACGAGGCACCATCCTTACCTCCGGCTCAGCGGTTTGTCCTCACGCAAGCCCAAGCTCAAGCTGAGAGACCTGTCACTAGCCAGGATTCGCCCAGTCTTACAAGGAGGATTCAATTCCCGCTCGTGAGTGCGTGGAGAGTGTAGCGTGGCCATTACAGCGCGTGCGTCGTGGCGCAACCGCAGTGGGGCATCAGGCACGCCTCGTCCGCATTATGTTGGCGTTTTCCCCAGCTAGGGTTGTCAGGTTGGCGAGCGCACCTACCTGCTCAGAGCATTGTCCGTATCTGCATTGCATGCAGAGGAACTGGAGGACAAGTCTGGTTCATGGTTGTCTGAGCACAATGAGCGCACGTGCCAATGGCCCTCAAACATGAACGTGCAATCTGTGCTGATGCAGGCACATGAGCTCATCCAAGGTGCTCTGGTCAAATGGACCGTGAGCGCCCCTGGACAGGCCCCACCCACAGCGGTCCTCGTGCATGGCATCCTTGGCAGCAAACGCAACCTTCAGCGACTGGCCCGGCAAATTGTTGAGGTGGACCAATACCCATGGTGCTTTGGCCGCATCAGCCATGTTGCAGGCCCTGTCTCCCTCTCACCTCGTGCCCAACTGCGTCCAGCTATCACCTTGCTCCTCTTGTCCTTCTGTGTGTCCCCCTCACGTCTGCATGCCTGCCTGCCATGATGCACATTCAGTAGCTCACCCTTGCCTGCCTTTCCGCACCCTGTCACCGCAGGGCTTTCCTTCATGGCAGGTGCTCCTTGTTGACCTGCGGTGCCATGGCGACAGCGCAGCCCTGCCCATTGCGACGGTGGGCCCACACAGCGTGGCCTCGGCGGCCGCAGACGTCATAAATCTACTGCGCAGCCTGAAGCTCTTCCCAAACATGGTGAGGATGTCAATGCCCTTTGCGATGCTTCCGGAGCTGCAAGGGGGGCAGTGAACAGTCTGGGAACACAGCCGGATTGGTGGGCATGAGCACAGTAGGGGCAAATGGCCAGAGATCAGTGAGCCCAAAGCTTTACATTTCAGACCTACAAGGGTGGCAGGAAACTGTCTGGGACCACTGGCAGAGACACCGAGCGAGGGCATTGTAAGGGAGGTTATGCAGTCCGTGGCGCAAAGCCTCAAACATGTCTTGGCTACATGTCATCCACATACTGCGTTCAGGCAGGGTCTGCTTCCCAGTTCGGTCTCCTCGTGTCTAGCATTTTGAGGAGCACATTGCGCCTGTATCTCTCCTCCGCCTGTGTGCAGCTCATTGGCCACAGCTTTGGTGGCAAGTGCGTCATGAGCATGGTGCAGCAGTTTGGCGGCGGCATGGCGCTGCCCAGGCCCGTGCAGGTAGGCTCATGCGCTCGGGACAGGACCTGCCGCAGGGTGTGGGTAGGCGCGCTGGCAGGGACGGAATGGGTGAGACTTCACAGCAGGGCATGGAGACTGGGATAGGACCGTGCAGCGGGACTATGTTGTGGGAGGCTGCACAACTCTCACTTGGGGCAGGCGGGACTTGCAAACGTGCCAGAGACCCATCCTTGGCTCATCCCTGGGCAAGGCACACACATGCCCTCATTTCAGTGGCCGCCACAGTCTCACCACACGAGTATACTCGTACCAGCCAACCATTCACCACAAGCGTATCCTTCCCATCCTGCTGTAGGTGTGGGCTCTGGATGCGCTGCCGGGTCAGGTGCGCGCAGGCGTGGCGGGCGGGCGTGACCACCCCTCGGTGCTGCTGGAGACGCTCCTGTCTGTCACCACGCCTGTCACGTCACGCAAGGAGGTCGTGGACAGGCTGCTGCACCGAGGTCAGTAAGCCCTGGGCGCACAGCACAGTTTTGGTCCGTGGACAGCCTCCACAAGCTGACAAGCCCACAAGAATCATACAGCCTGCCTTTCCGCAAGCAGTAACACACATGCGTAGGACACCCATATGCCATGCCGTCCTGTTCTCAGGCTGGCATCTTGCATCCGTCACCCATGCCCCCTTGCCATGCTTGTCTGCCCAGCGTTGAAACAGCCCACAATTGCGTATTGTCCGTCCCTGCCATGTCTTGATATGAAACACGTGCCAGCAGCCCTTGCCTTTGCAAAGGGTCAGAATTGCCCCGTCACCTGCAGTGGTCTGGCTGGGTGTGTTGACGCTGTTCCGTATTGCTTGCTGCCCCCATGCAGGTTTCTCCAGTGAGATCGCCCACTGGGCCGCCACCAACCTGCGGCCGGTGCGCGACCTGCAGGGGCCGCAGCTGGACAGGGTGTCGGTGTCGGACGGCATCCACCTGCATGGAGCGCTTGCATGGAGTGTCGACCTGCAGGGCATATCGGACATGTACAGGTATGGGCTTTGGCTTGCGTTTGGCATGTGGCTGGCCAGAGGGATTTCGTTGCGGCCTATCCTGGGGCAGGACAGTGAACATGGCACCAGAAGCATTGCCTGGCATGGCTGCCTGCCTGTTGCACAATGGGCTGTGCATCGGCTGAATGTTGAGCATTCCTTGTTTCTGCCCCTGACCTTGCAACTGGACCCGGCGGGATCCTGTATTCTGACACCACAAGGATTGCCTGAGATGGCTGTCTGCCACCGAATGTGATGATGAAGGCTTGAGTTCAGGCCTTTGTATGCACGACCAACAGGAACTCCTCTCTCCCTCTTAAGTCCACACCGCCTGTGTGCCGCCTTCCACCAGTGTGCTCAGCCTTTTTGTTGCCACCTGCCATGCCCCAGGAGCTACGAGGAGACCTGTATGTGGCCGCTGCTCGAGGCGCCGCCCCAGGGCCTGCAGATGGACTTCGTGAGGGCAGAGGGGTCAAACTTCAGGTGCGGGGCATGCACACGCACCCATGTGGGGGTGGGCAGGTGACGCAGCCAGCAGCAGGTAACCTGACTGGACAACAGGCAACTTAACCGCAGCTGAATGGAGTCCCATGGAGGCAGTAGTTCCGACAATTATCGCAGTTGTATGAAGGTACTGTTTTGCACTTTAGCCGTGCGCTCAGCAGGCCCTCCCTGTAGCGCCCCGAACCATGACACCTGCGACTGAGCTTGGAGGCAGTGACTGGAGGTCAGCTCTTCTCAGATGACTCACTGGAACACCGGCAGCGCGCTGTCCGGTTTTGCCCTTGATGTTCTGGCATCAGTCCTTCACGTTTCCCCTTGAATATCTGCCCACCTTGGATGTCTGCCATGGTAAAGAGTTGACGCCCCAAACAACCTCATATCGTTTGACTTTGAGTTTTTTTGTCCCTGAGTTGCGGGACATATCCCTGAAGCGCATTGTGCGCATCGACACGGATGTAAAAAGACAGCAACAACGACCACCCTCCATGCCTGGTGCCCCTTGCAGGTGGGCTGATGACGAGCCGCGCATCACCGGCCTGGGCCACAGCGTGCACCTGCTGCGCGATGCGGGCCACTGGGTGCACACGGACAACCCCACCGGCCTCATGGACATCCTGGCGCCCTCCTTCGGGGCCCAGGGGGCGTTCTCACGGCGTGCGCGCAGCATGAGCATAGGGCTCAACTGAGCTAAGATCGGACCGGCTTCAAGTGTATTGGTATCGTTGTTTGTGTTGGTGTCAAACCGGCCAGGCGCCCATGTGTGCAGCTATGTAAATGTACGACCAGAATTGTGTTGGAAGTTGGCCAGTCTATTGCCATTGACTTGTGTTTGGTGCCCAGTTGCTGCAAGGCCAGTTGCTGCAAACAGATTGGGCAGCAAGCAGGACAGGCATGCCTAATCAGTACATCAACTGGTATAGTGATAGACCCTGAGACCTGCTGCATTCGGTATGGCTGCCTTGAATACAGCTGTGATTTCATTGTTGGCCTAGAAGTCTAGCAAGGACTGATCGACTGGTTTTGGAACACCCTGCATTGTGATTGCAACTGCGAGCGAGCAAGGTTCTGTTGTTAGGCTGAGAAGATATCCAAGCTTCATGACGTGTATCATTTGTTGATTGATTTTCATCCGTAACGTGCATTTTCCAGATAATGTTGAAAGCCACACCTTTTGCAGCTTGTCATAGTGTAGGTTGAAGAGTTGACGTGCATGGCATTATACTGCCGCTTTTCCATGTTGAAAGACTGGAGTTCTGCTTGTAGATTCAACAACGTTTGGATCAGCAAAGGCAGATGAACGCCCAGCAGGCTTGTTGTGGGGGCCAGGTCAACATGGTGCGAAGACGTATTTCAATACGTCGGGTTGCTGTAAATATCAATCGATTGCCTTGCCACTCAGGAAACAATATGTTAGCATTATCTCGGCAGAATTTCTGGCTCGTTGCGTCATGTCCGACATGCCTGACTGAGTCAGAATCGTTGTAAGAACAAAGCAGTGTTTGCCTGTTGCTGCGCCGGTGCCTCTGACATTTTGCAACAATTCTGGTTTAAATGTGTGCTTTGTCATGTATAGCCTGCCCTTGCTTAGTACTCACTGATGTTGCGTTAGGCCCATGTACTCTGACTCCCTGTGAGGCGTCATGGGGGGCGGCTACGCAGTCCTCAGATGCACTGTGTGCTATGCCACAAACACTAGGGCTGCACATTGCGCAAGAAAGGTGTGTGCTCTGAGATCGACCTCTAGGTCTCAGCAACATTCCTCTCGAGCAGTTGAGTTGCCCCGTTGGCATGCATGTTCATGGACTGGTTGTCACGGTTCGTCACCTGATCATCATGTGTACCTGATGCTGAAACGGTGGCAACGTGGCTGCATAAGTAAATAAAGTTCAGCTACAGAGCTGTATGCAAACATCGAGTGCATGGGAACATGCAATTGACATGCGTCGGCACAACACACCATGCTGCGCACACCGGCACAACACGCAACAGGGCCGCCCAAAAAAAAAAAAGAAGTTTGCCAGTTCTGGGACAATTTTGGGACTGGCATTAAAACCAGTGTGGGTCCGCAAAACCTCAGGTATAAGAGAGTGTGTGTGTGTGTGTGTGTGTGTGTGTGTGTGTGTGTGTGTGTGTGTGTGTGTTGATCACAGGCATGGCTTCTACCATGACCAACGCCCAGGCCCAGGCCAATAGGGCCACCAAGATGTGCCCCCGCTGCTCCATCAAGGCGGGCCAACAGGTCGGGTGTCGAGGCAAG
>QAXH01005379.1:31678-43296 GCA_004335635.1 Chloromonas sp. AAM2
ATACAGTCATGCCACCAGTCATACCTTGTTGGGGTTAGGATGAGGTGTCCTGTTGAAAACTGACTGTCCGACTTCATTGCCCGAGTGTGAGCAGTGACAGTGAGAGTCAGTTGACAGTGATTTCAATTAGAATTGTTGATTATGGGACACTGACTCGGTACATTCTGGTTGGTGCTTCAGTCAACGGTCTGTGCTTGTAACTAGCAAGACTTCACTGTCTCGTCTGCCACAGTGACTCATCAATCATGGACTCGTCAGTCATGAATTGTAGTCTGATACAAGGAATTGACGGCGGACAGGAGAAGCAACACATTCAGTGATACAGCAGTGACGCTGCTACCAGGCAGGATGACAGGAGTGTGAACATCTCGCATGGGGTTCGGCCTTACAGGAATTGTCCCAGAATTGGCAAACTTATTTTTTTTTTGCAGCGATTGCTTACACAGCACAATGAGGGTACCATCTGAACTCGAGTTAGCCTGCCGACCATTGCCATCCTTGCCTCAAGAATATGTCAGACGTGCCTGGCTCGCCTGCGAAGTGCCACCTGGCTGCAAGCATCACTATGTCGCCTGGCATAAAGGCTCAAATCATGCTTAGGAGACATGCATCCTCACATTCATCATGCTAACGGGAGTGCTGCCCAAGTTTGCCATGACGGACTCCGACACATGCTCTGTAGTAAAAAGCGCAGGTTGCCCGTGCACGGAAGACGATACATTGGAGTAACATGTCCAAGGTCAAGTTTACAAGAGCTCAAGCTCAAAGGAGGTCTGAGTTGCTCCTGCTACTGGACATAGGAGCACATTTGCATCGGCACCTCACATGAAAGGTGCAAGCAGTGACGCGCACCCCTAAGTCGGCCGCGCGGAGTCAATGACACCAATGACCAGCTTCCGCCCAGCTTCTTTCCCCATGAGCGCGGGGATTGGACAGTTGGCTGGGCTTTCTGCAATCTGTTTCAATTCACGTATCAGGATGCAAGCCGCACTCGACTAGGTTTTCAAAAACTGCCGCCGTTACCAGTCGGTCTCACGGCTTTCAAACCACAAATGCTCTCGTTGGCCATGGCAAGCTGCGGCAAATGATGCAACGAAACTGAACAGTTAATCTCGAACACCGCTCCCCACCCTCCCTCAGCAGCCGGTTCTTGTGTTTGACCTCTAGTTGGACTGCATCGCAGCAGCAGTTTGGCGAGCAAGCATGCACCGACATGCGTTGCCTGCGAGGGCTACGTTGATTCCTGCAGTCCTGGTGCTTATGACAATGGCTTGGACGCTACAGCCTATCACAGCAGATAGCAAAGCAGCAGACACACGGACGCCATGCGTACTCGACATCTACGGAGCCAAAAACATTTCTCTCATGGAGTTTCGCTTCATGTGGACCGTTCTTCTCGCCCATGTTCCTCACCAGTGCGGATGCCGTTTCCTTTTAAAGGATCGGGATGACGCCCCTGCTGCCATCCTAGCGTTGAAAGACTACAAGCAGCCGTCTATGGTGCTCGTGGCTGCTCGTGGGGTGGCGATTGAGGAGCAAGAGGCCATTTTAAAAGCGGGCCCGAGTGCGCAAGCCAAGCTGGTGGTGATCCACCAGAGCGACGAGCGTGCCCGTCACGATGTAAGTGACATTAAGGTTGAGCAATGTCTGTTTGACTTTTGATAATCTTCTCTGAGATTGCGCTTGCATGCATGCACACGCAGTTGAGTTGGTACCCTTACGTCAAAGCCGTCTTCAAAAACTACCATAGAGATCCATCTTCGCTCAAGGATCACATGAGCTACTTGCATGTCGGGATGGACAGGCCTCTGAGGCTTCCCAACAGCATACCTAGTTACAGCATAAGTGCAGTAAATAATGGTGCTGTTAAGGCCAAGCACAGACTGCGACGGCGTGATGTTCTGGCCACGCCACTTTCTACTCCTGTGAATCCAAGGACTGGCAACGTATACTGGATTCCCCTTGGGTTTGGAGAGCCGTTTGTGCCTGCTGGTGCCCTTCAAACAGGCATCATGTCAAGGCCACTGCTGTGGTCCTGGACAGGCAGTCTCGGAGGGAAACCAGAGAGGGTAGAAATGGTTAAGGTGCGTGCGAGCTGTTGGTGCGGGTAATACTTGTTGGCAAAGGATTTTTTCTGGGCAGGGGTTTGGGTGTAGGAAAGTGATGTGCACATTGCAACAGAGTAAAGACTGCATATGATGTTTGTGGTGTTGCCTTGAATGTGCAGTCTCACGGTTTTTGTCGCAGTGAACTCTTTGCTGTGTGCCACACGCACACATAATCCTGCATACCTGTCATTCACTGGGCATCTGTCTTTTCATGCGGCATTTTGGACCGTGCCTCCTGCACATTATTGCGCCCGTCCCACCCTGCCCTGCCCACACACAGAGACCTTTTGTTCATCAGTCCTCCCTGCCCCTTACTGCTATGCCCTGCAGTACTTCAACACTACAGAGATGCTCAAGCACGGCGTGCTTCACACCTTCCATCAGTTCAAGGGCTTGGAGCAGCTGCCGCCTGTCAAGTACTCCACACTGCTCTATGAGTCCAAGTTTGTGCCGTTGCCGCCAGGCATTCACCCAGAACAGGTGGGTGAGGCGCACACATAACCGACTGCAACACAGTGAATGAAGCTCACAAAGAAGATGATGGAGAGGTCATATCCATTCACAAACTGTAGGAGGCGTGTTTGCCAATCCGATCATTCGTTGACTGCATACCACATCACTGAAGCATCACATGCACTAAAGGCAAAGGCAAGCGCACCAAGTGCAAATCCCGTATGGTTTGTTTGCTGCGTTCTGTTGGTGTTAGCTCCAACACTGTTGCCTATCCCTGACCGCTGCTTGCATGCATGTGTTTGTGTGTCCTCAGTTCCGCATCTACGAGGTGTTTGCTGCTGGAGCCATCCCCCTGGCTCTCAAGACCCACAAGCATACGGGCATGGCCCATGTGACTGCCCTGCGCTTTAAGGCCCTTTGGCTCAACTCATGGAGCGAGGCGCCCTTTGTCATGAAGGAACTGCTCACAAACCAGTCCATGCAGCACGAGATGAACGCATGGCAACAACACAACAGCCTGCAGTACGTGAGGGTCATGCGGCTTATCAAGCAGCATGTGGCAGAGGTGCTGTGCACAGCGACGGTGGAATAGGCAGTTGACAAGGGAGGGGCAAACGGGCCACTGGCAGCAGCACCAAGATAACCACATACTGCATCTATATTCCATTCGTTCCATCGCTTTGCGTGCAAAGATATTTGCCTAGGAGTGCAGGACTTGAACAGCCTCTTCACAGAAAGCTGCTGGATGGCCCACTTATCATCTGGGATGTGAAGGCAATCTGTTTGAAATCCGTTGGACAGTGAAACGACCCACTGTCGTATTTCTTAGGCATGAAACTTTTTCAAAATCAGGTCAAGTTGATGGGCATGGTGCAAGGCCAGCACTGCCCTGGGCACGCCATGCACCTGAAGTCCGACTTGACATGTGTCAGACTGGGTTGGACTCCCTCTGCTCATCGGATGGGAAGGACTCCCTCTGGTCATGTGACCGTATTCCTTGCCGTGCCGGCACTTGACGTGCTATGAAAACAGTGAGCGAACGTGCATGACCCAATTTGCTTGCCGCAAGAATTGCCCTGGCCTAGCGGCAGCCAGCTAGACACCAGCTCACAGGTCAGACCAGACCACCTCTCTTTGCCGCACAGTTCATGTCACATGTTTGAAAAGTGCGTAACATGGGGGGTAGCAGCATTCTCGTTCATCGGCAGTTTTATTGGACTAGACATTCCAGTAGCCTAGCCTAATTTCTTGTTCACATGCTCTGTGACTGGGTCTGACATTCTTCGTGATTTGAATCCTAGTTTATGCGCTCTGATTACTATCTGAGCTACAGCTTGTTGGACCTGATTGCTCATTATCCTGAGAAAGCGAGTACAGGAGGCTTTGTACAGGATTGTCAGGTTGAACTGGCGTGTGTTTGCTCAAAGTCTTTCAATAAAAGGCCGTGTAGGGTGATCATATGGGATATCTGCAAGTTGACCTTATTGTGCATGTAGAGCGTGCGATGAATTCTAAGGCTGTAGAAGTCTGACTACGAGTCATGGTGAAGCACGTGAGTCTGCTTAGTGTGCGTCTTCCATTCAACTTCCATGCCTGCGTGCGTTTAATGCTTGCCTGTCCAATCTCGCCTTGAGCACAGCGTTACATGACTTCTTGAGCAAGAAGGCGGCTGGGCAGATTCTATGCAGAGTCAGTACAAGTCACAACCCGACGTTATCGGTCAGCACGTGGCTGGTAGTCCAAATATGCTTGACAGTACAAAACCAGCCCAAGACCACTTCATGGAAACAGCAAGGCCACGTGTGACTTCGCGCTCGCAATCCTGCCACCAGTGTCGCATCAACACCCCTGGACGACGGCCCTGGATGAGCGAACGCCAGTTTTCAACAGCAGAGGCAGTGTCAATATAGACATGTGGGTTTCAGCCAGATGCGCTGGGAGCTTAGGCTGCAAACTTGAATTTGCAGTCAACTTAGGCATGTGGCTGTTAGCCAGGTGAATAGCTGAAACTGAGTGGGCTTCAGGCTGCAAATTTGAAAGCGCTGGGACGGGTGATGAACGGTTTTAAGTCTGGGGTGCCCGGGTGTACGGCCTGCACCTCCGCGCCTGACGGGTCGCGCACCCGCCCACCCGCGTTGTAATAGTTGATGATCCCGCCACATAGCGACCGCACCTGAGCAGGCCAGCAGGACAAACAGCTGTGTCTACCAACATCAGAGGTACACATACGCCATACGTCTACCATCAAAATGTGTACAGCCAAACTCCTTCTACACTACAGTTGCACAATGTTGAGTCAGAAACGGACACAGGTGGCAAGGATGCACCGAATGGCAGCGTGTAATGGAATGGCAACCCAAGGTACACTCCTATCAATTGCACCTGTGCCAGTAATGCGTGCAAATGACAGGCGTTATGCCCTTAACCATGCCACATATATAATTGCTGCCTAGGTGAAGGCCAGGGCAGACAGCGGTTCTGTTGTTACAGTTGCACCTGTGATGCCACTGGCTTATGAAAAGCGCCAATCCAAAGGTTGATTGGTGGATATGGTTGATGTGGGACATACCCGTGACAGACAGGGGCTATCATGATACTGTTACATTCTGTCGTTTCTCACCGCGATGCCGAGTGTCTTGCTGAGCATGACTGATGCGGGCGCCGAGCGTCGGCCCGTGTTGCAGCAGGCCACCAGGCGCGGCAGGCGGCTGCCATGCGTGAGGCACGCGGCCAGCTGGCGCCGGAGCGGCTCCAAGTCACCCAGAACCCTGCGATTACACCCATAACACATGCGCTTGAGAGATTGCTCCATCCTACAGCATGAACAAACGCTCCCGATGTACAAGGATGCGCACATGACCGACAGTGGGGCTCAAACAGCCTTGCTGCGGCACGGCGCCTTCCGGGACTGTCAAGCAATGCACTGCCACTCAGCGGAACAATTGACCAGCAGCAAGCTCCTTCCACGCTCGTCACCCATCCCTCTCAGGGACCCTCGGTGGCATGTCACAACCGTGTGGCCAAAGCGTCGCTAGTGACACCGTGTACCATCACAAGCAGGTGACCCGGGCTCATCGTGCAATGTTGGGGACTCCATGGGGAATATCACCCCTGACCAAAATGTGTGAAACTTGGTGAACGGATGTTGTTGTGTAAATGACGGAGGTCTGCATAATCCAAACCTTCAAACCATTGCTGGAGGGTGCAAAAACAACACATGGCTGAGGGTGCAAAACCACACATGGCTGAAAGATGTGTGGGCGTGGTTCGCTCACCATCCCATGGGCGCAGTGGGGTCCTCTGTGACCGGCAGGTGCAGGGCGCCGGGCAGGCTGCTGACGGACACCTCCTCGTGGGAACGCACGTCCACCAGCAGCAGCGGGGAAACACCCGCGCCGTCCACACAGTCAATCACCTCCATCGTGCTCATCTGGGACCAAGAGGGGAACAAGGGGGGGCAAGGGGAAAGCAACGTGGCTATCAATGTCGTCCATCGTGCTCACTTGCAAACACAGGGAAAACAAGGCGACTGCTACTGTAATGTCCAGGGAATTCTGGAACCCAATGTTCACAAACAAAGTCAAGGCTTTGGTTTTTGCCTGTCTGAGTTGTTCGGTTTTACAAACCTAACGTTTGTTTTGCACATTTTCCATTTTCGCAGTTGGGCCGGCATTAAAAGACCACTGATTTTGAGCCATCCAGCACAGGGTTTAGCACTAGTGTGCACCAGTATTGAAGGGTTTGCCTGTACATGACACCAGGAGCTTGAGCTGCAAGGCAGACACTGTTCCTGACTCGAAGTTTCACAAACGTGGTGTTTTTCCACTTTCAAGGCTTTTGGGTTCACAAACTTCAGCTTCATTTTCTTTCTTGGAATTTCGAGGTTGACATTCGAAGATTTTTACAAACTGGTTTCGAAATTTGCTGAACATTACGGTAGGAGCTGAAAAGGGAAAACTAATGACTGTCTACTCGGCTGCAGGGCGTGCGATGTGGCCTTCTTGCCGCACAAACTGTGGCCGCACTTGGGTGTCCTGGCCCGTCACCATGCGTTGTTTCTCCATGTTTCTCCATAATGAGTCATGCGTCCCCGAGTTGCAGAGCACATCCCTTGTGCGTGCACTGACCCGCATGGAGAAACCATGACACCGGGCATCCAATGGCCCTATCACCTCCACGACACTACAAGAAACAGGATCTTGTTATTGTTCTTTTATTTCCTTCAATTGTTTTTCGCTACTTTTGATTATGTTTCGGTCACTTTCTAGGCATTCTGCTGCGGTCAGTGCTTATTCAGACATTAGGCGGACACAGACCGACTTCATGATTTGTTTTATTATCATGCGTTTGTTAGAACAAATCCCTGCAGCTCACCTCCATGACGTGCTCGGGCATGTCCATCTGCTGCAGCAGCTGCCGGTACTTGAGCGGCTCCACCTCCTCAAGCGGGTCCGAGGGGTGCACGGCCGCGCCCAACTGATCGACAGGACAAGGGAGAGCGTGGCAGCATTAGAACTGGAACTATGGGCACTGGACACAGGGCCGAGCCGAGCAGCAACGAGGTAAAGAAAGGTGGAGGGCGAGGCACATCAGCTTCAGCGCTTAACTGAGGGTCAAGACAGCGCATCCAGGGACAATGTGTCAGTCTAATAGCTGGAAATATGAACACGTGGTATAGGGAGCAAGGCAACAGCGACAGGTAGACAACAGGCATGTGACCTTCCTGTTACGTCCCCCGGGGCCAAAAATACAACATCTAGGATACAGTACATCATACAGTATATTATACAGTTATAATAGTGCAGGCAATAGTATAATAGTAATAGGATACAGTATAGCGCATACAGGCAGGCACGCAGGACTTAATAAAAGGCCTTGATATGGCGCCCACCTTCCTGCCCTCGACCATGGTGATGATGGCAGTGTCCAGGTCCTCCGTGGTGCAGTGCCCCAGCAGCTTGGTCAGCGCGCTCACGAAGTCGCCCACAGGCACGCCTGCACTGGAGGTGCCGATGCCCATGCTGTCAAGGGTGGCCTGCAAAGCGGGGCAGCAGGGCTAGGGGTTGAGCTTTGGATCGACTTGGGGTTGGCATGCATGTGCAGCCCAATGACAGTGAGACGAGTTCAGCCAACTGTTTGCAGGGCCTGGTAAGCATGTTGCATGTACAGGCACAAAAGGCCACTTCACAACCCGTGCTTTGGACCTTTGATCGCAAAGCAATGCCCACTGGTGTGTTTACATGCAGGCCCAGGCCCGCTGGCTGGCGATAGAAGTCATCCATGTCGCAACATGTTGATGTCCCTGAAGCGCGCCGCCCCGCTCGCCTGTATCTTCCATGGCGTGGCAGTGGGATCCATGCGGTGCACGAGCTGCACCACCTCCTCATAGGGCATGGCGCCGGTACGATCCTGCCATGCAGATGTGCATGCACGGTGATGCCACAGCAGACGAGACGTGCTGGCAGTACTGGCATGAACTGTCATACCTCACATCCATGCATGCTGGGACCATGCAGGCATGCATGTATGGTCAGGACATGGCATATGAGACACGTTGGCATGCAAACCACAAACAGCACTCGCTGGCACTTGCACTGGCATTATCATGCCGCACACGCATGCATGCTCAGGCCACACAGAAAGAGGGCATGCTGGCATGAAACCTGCCAGTAGCAATTGCTGGCACTGACAGAACAATCATGAGTTACTAATACTGCAGGTCTCCAATCACGAGTAGTACTGATAGCTATTACAATAAGCATTCCAATCCCCTAAGGCTCACCTGGTCCAATTCATGGTAAAGGAAACTGAATTTGTCCGTCCGTGTGTTGCAGTATGATAAGTGACTTGCGCCCAAAACCTGCAGGCACAGGGATTGCTAGGTTGTTGGCTTCTTGATTAAGAGTCTCTTACATTTGTTCACAGGTCTGCATGCATAGGATGGGGACAGCAATCGAGAAGGGTGCAAGCATGGCAAGACCATGTGCCTGGCATGGTATCCTAGGTCAGTCTGGTTGCCTGTATCATACTAAGGCCTGAGACCATGCAAATCCTAGCATTGCACTCCACTTGCACCGCCAACACTGCATGCCTGCCAGATTGTCAGGAGCACCTCACACCCGTCTGCCACGGAACGGTTGCTAATACCTGTCCTGCCTGTCTGCTTCCCACCTTGTGTATTGCGGCATCGAACTCATCATCCGTCAGAACCTCCGTCTGCGAACACAAGGCAGCATATTTCTAGTCGCATTGTTGGATGAAGGAGGGACGCCACTGTTCACAGTTGTGCACCCTGTCGGCCTTGCATCAGTGTACCATTGTAGGCAATGCTGGGCAATGACGGATTCATGCTACCAAGCACAGTCCCCGTTCGTTACAAAGTGAGTTCATGCCAGCTTTTGTGTGGCCTTAACAATCCCAATCGCCTCCGCAGTTCATCACTGGCACACAACTCCTCACACCCTGGGTCTATACACATCTGAGCCCTGTTGGTCACCCCACATGTCAGCTTATGACGCACCAGTGACATGACAAACTGGCAGTATTCATTGAGCTCCACCTGCCCGTTCTGATTCGCATCCATGGTCTGAAGCAGCTCCTGCGGGACACGCAGACACGCACAACAACTCATGGGTGTGAGCAATGTGATCATGTGCTTGGCATCGGGTGTACTGGCTGTCATCAATGGCTGGCCGTACAGTTCAAAGTATGACTTTGCAACAGACTGTGGTTGAAACGACTGCATTACGTGGCAGGCCCTGCGATTTGCAAGTTTGCCAAAGCAACCACGAGACAGCAGCACTAAGAAAGGCAATCACATGTATACATGCCTTTGTTGTTAGTGGCAAGCATTGCACTGCACTCTGGACAACCTGGACAGGTGGTGTCGCATGCAACGCATAGAGGTATCACGTAGGAGCTATTGCAATGCTTAAGCCCACCTGGTTCATCTCCTAAGCATTTTTCGTTGAAGCCATGTTCAGCAACTAATAGCTGCAGGGGTGGTTCACCAACAATCTAACCAACAATTGCGCAAGAGAGAAGAGAAGCAGAGTGCCCAACCCCAGCTGTTGTGTCATGGCAAGCCAACATTGACAAGAGTTGGTGCACAGCTGGTCATAGCAAGCAACGGAACTGTATCACTAAACGTAATAACGGAAGAGAGCGATTTAGGGGACCAAGGAGTCTAAGCACCCAACCCTAGCTGTACCCTCACACTCCGCCCTGCTCTGCCCCACCTGTGCGTAGGCGAGGTCCTGGTCCTTGTGCAGCTTGCCCGCCACCGATAAGAGCTCAGATGTGTCAAGCCACCTGGGCAGGACAGAGCATGCAGGCAATGCCCAGACTCGTATTAGAAGGGGCAACAGGCTGTAGTGAAGGACTCGGTCGGATTGTGATTTGAATCAGGCAGCAACTCATCGTGAAACCAACTGTGTGCTGGTTGCCTCACATCCCATCACGCTCAGATTAGAGCAGCCACCAGAACGTATCATGAAGGCAATGCTGCTTATGCTGGCAACAGAAACCGGGCAGGGGATAGTTATGAAGCGATGACACTTTGCCTAGCTGCGTGGTGTGTGCACTGCAACCGATCACACTCTGGGTGGAACTGATTGTCGCTGGATGCAGCCCCACACAGGTGGTGACTGTCCCCCGATGTCCTTGGGCCGACGGCTACAAACCATGATGCAGTGCCACTGTCAAGCTGGGCTCAGAGGCCGTGCCGTATGCACTTATCAAAACATGTGTAACTGAATAAATGTAGCAGATGGCTGGTGTGTGAGCAACAGTTGGCTGCTGTCTGCTGTGTTGTGTTGTGTTGTGTTGTGTTGTGCTGTGCTGTGCTGTGTGGTGTTGTGATGTGTTGTGTTGTGTTGTGCTGTGTGGTGCTGTGCTGTGCTGTGCTGTGTTGTTTGAGGCTGCAGCCCTATGGCCCCGCCCCTGCCCCACCCGCACCCACCCTGCTCCACTGCTGCAAGTCCTGACACGCCCCAACACGCCCCTGCCCCACCCGCACCCACCCTGAGCCGTCCCTGTCCAGGTGGTTGAAGGCGAGTGCGATCTTCTCCATGCGTGTGAGGGTGCTGAAGCTGGGCAGGAGGGAGGTGGCACTGCCCCGGTAGCCCGGGCTGCTCGGGGTGGGCGGGGGCAGCTGGGAGAGCAACCACTCGCCAAGAAACCTGCGTGCAACCAGGCAGGCACACGTGCTCGGCGCATGTGGTGTAGCTCCTTCTGATCACATGTACGCATGCAGGCCAACACATACCAACCATGTCTATGATTCACAAACCATGTCTACAAGAAGCACATGTTTAGCATGCGATGTGATGAGCACTCCATGTTTGGCTGCGACCTGGCATGCACTAACTCTTGTGTGGTGCATGGGCATGACTTAAAAATATGCACGCACATGGCCTGCATGCATGTCTGTGCCCCAGCAGTTTCACCTGAGCGGTTGGAATGGCGCCCACCCATGCGGGAGGTAGGCACTGCCCTGCTGCCCGCCCTCGCCCGGCTGCGGCCCGTCCTGCCAGCAGCTGCCAGCCGCCAGCGCCAGCCGCTCCACCACCAGCTGCTGCACCAGCGCCTGCAGACCGCACCGCAGCTGGGGAATGACGCACTGCTCCAGCCACTCACGGCTGCCTGCAGGATAGACAGGCAACCACACACGCTAATGCACTATGTACAGGACACGCTAATGCACTATGTATAGGACACGCTAATGCACTATGTATAGGACACGCTATGTACTGCATCGTTCACAACAGTCACTCAATTGAGAAGTGCCAAGTCTAACTCAGCATACGCCAAGGTCCGGTTATGTGTACATGACTGATTGTGTCTGCGACTGCTCCACAGCTGTCCTGCCCCGTTGACTTGCTTCTACATCTAATGGTCTGGTACCTGCAACCAGTGCTGTCACCTGCACCAGCTGTCACCTGCACCAGCTGTCACCTACACCAGCTGTCACCTGCACCAGCGCATCCCTGCCGATTAATACCCTCCAGGCATTAAGCATCCCTGCCGATTAATACCCTCCAGGCATTAAGCATCCCT
>QAXH01005380.1:0-12490 GCA_004335635.1 Chloromonas sp. AAM2
ATATATATATATATATATATATATATATATATATATGGATGGGTACCGCCCCGGCCTACCCTGGGCCGCTGCAAGTTGCTTGCTGCGTGGTTGTGCTGGACCAAACAGGAGCAGCTCCATTGGAGACCAACTCAAGACACACAAACTCAACAAGCCTGCCACCGTGAACGGCCTGGAGACTGCCAGCAGTGATCTTCCCCAGGCTTTGCTATCAGATAGACCTTGGTGTCTTGATTTCATAACTTTGCACAAGCGCGTCACATGCCAGCAGTGCCTGGTACGGTATCTTGAACGCAAGGACTAAGCCAAGCCTGACAGCCTAACCGAGCCTGCACTTCCTGACCTGCACAAAGCTGTCGGTCAGCCCATGCAGAACCACCAGCGCCTCCTTCATCTTGGCCTTCTCCTGGGCGCTAGCATCCTGACGCCGACCTGCAGGGTCACACGGACAAACATAAAACAGGAGAACTCTGTACACAGGTGGCTTGGCGAACAGGCGGACGCTGTGCACAAACAGGTCTGGGTGCAAGTTTCGACTCAAAGGCATTGCCCTTTGAAGGCATCCTGGCGACGACCTGAACAAGTCACACAAGAAAGTCACAAAGCTTGGTACGCAGACAGAGGTTTGTTTTTGACAGGAAGGCCAGTCATGCACTACTATTGATTCAGTATGGTTTTCGTATTCCGCCATGTATAGCATTGCCCAATGCTGCTTTCGCTCAGCATCCCTTCTTCGGCCTGTCATGCCTTTGACAGGTGCCATGCTCAATATGTTTTCTTGCTCAGGGTGGGACAGAGCGGTGCTCGCCTTGTCCTAGAACGGCTTTCCTGATGTAAACAGATATAAAGTGCGGTCTGGCTTCACGTCCCGCCATTGCCGGCACTGATCAGTACTGCTTCTAGACAGCAATCACAACAGCTACCTGCCACCTTTACTGGCTTTCCGTGAGCTTTGGCTACTCGTTTTGCTTGTTAAGTTCCTTGGCCCCTCCCGCATTGTTATGTACCCTGTCTCCGGGCAAGCGTTCCGACGCACCATCAAAGAAAAGCTACCAGCTTGTTACAGACCAGTGTTTTATTTTTGCAAAGTGCAATTTCGGATCTCAAGTTTCACAATGGTCGTCCTGAACCTCAGGTTTGGGATCGCACATCACAAAAAGCCAATAATACAGACCATTGCTAAGGGAAGAGATTGCAGCCACCCACCCACCTGCATTGATAGGGATGACTAGGTCCCCGTTGTAGAAGGACAAGCCAAGTGCCTCACACGGTCGCACCCAGTTGATCATGGTCAAGTACTCCGTGAGATTGTTCTGAAAACATGACACATGCAATCACACAGACTTTGTACCTCACTGGCCAGCAGCCAGCAACCGCGGAAAGCAACTGCATGAAGCATCTGGCAGGAAGCAGCCACAGGAAGCAACTGACAGGAGTTCTATACGTCACAGGGCTGGTCTGGGAGGACGCCGCTCTGCCTGTTACACGCCCGCAAGCAATGTGGTTGCCGATGCTAAATTTCTATGACGATGGTGGCTTTGCCGCAGTACATAGATCTGAAAACCTTGTGTCTTCCATCTTAGGGCATGAAGTGGCGCTCCTGTTGTAACGTTGTAAGTATGAAGCTAAGACAGCAAAGGCAACTTGGCCCTTCCATTCCCCTGTTATTACCTGTAGTGGGTAGCCTGTCAGCGCCACCCTCCTTGGTGTTTTGACCCGCTCCATGGCCTCCAGGTACTTGCCGACCTTGTTCTTAAGCTCATGCGCCTCGTCAACGATCACAACAGAGGCGCCCTCAACTAGCATGCGCTGAACCTGAGGAAACACAGGCAGTACATCAGCCTGAGTGGAAGTAGGACGTTGGCGGGAATATCAACAGAAACAGTCAACTGAGAGCGGGCGACACAGTCAAAGGAGGTATGCATGCCTCAGAAGGATCCGAGTCACACTTGCGTGTGCGTGTGTGTGTGTGTGTGTGTGTGTGTGTGTGCGCTAACTTGCCAAACGGCACATCCAATTGCATGCATAGTAGCCTTGAATTTAAGGCACATTTTCGGTTGCCTTATCAGCCTGACGGTTCTGGCACCTGTGGATGCAATGTGATTGCATTGAACGACACCTGCGGTGTCATCCTTACCTCTGTCTTTATTATCACACGTGAATGCTTGCGGGCCTTGGTACCAGATGCAGGGGATTGAAGGGCTGAGGGCCTGGACGTCTGCGCAGCCACACCTGCTGCTGCCCCCACAGTCCACTGCACACCGGCTGGATCTGTGGCTTCATCTGATGTTTGTGCTGCTTCCCCTATAAGTCCAGGTTTGACTGCACGTGCCGATGCCCGTCTGGCTGGTCGCCTGAAGTCTGTCGGCTCTGCTGTTTCACGTTCCACCGCTTCACTGGCTGGCAGCGCTTGGCGTGCCTGCGTGGCTGCTAACGTGGCCGCCTGCACGGCTGCCTCGGCCCCTGGTTCTGTGTCTTCAATCGCTACCACGTCCTTGTCACTGACAGCCAGGCGCTCTTGTCCGGTAGTTGGCAGCGGTTGCTTTCCAGACTTGGCAGCACCACCAGCAGTGACCACATGTATACGTTTGACCGCCTGCTCCGTTGCTGGCACGGGCGAAGATAAGGGCACCGATTGCAGACCCGTCCCTTCTGCCCTAGCTGTGCCCGTGGGGCTGGCCTTGGCTGGCTCAGCACCCCTGAGGTCCAGCACGTAGTTTTGGAATATCCAGCTGGACACAATGAGCACGCTGCCCTGCTGGTTGTGCCACTGGCGCACCTTGGACTCGACCTGAACGGTGAGCAGTCAGCAGCGGCAGTTCTTGTGAAGCAGTGCTGGCGGCCTGTAATTTGAAAGGATGAGGAGTCAGCAGCACCAGCAGCCTGGTAACGACAAGACTGTATAAACACCACCTGGGAATGGCTGTCATGCATTGCATGCTCTAAGGGCATGAAGAGCGTTCTCTTGTGGACCATTGATGAAGGCATGCTGCCTGATATATATAGAAGGGATAGGAAAGCTGCCTGATGGTTGCTGTTGGGGATTCGGAACTATAAAAAACAGCCCTGGTGTGCATGGGCCCCACTTTTCACGCCAGGTGCCTTACGACGTAGCACGGCTCAAACTGAGATGCTGGTCAGCTCTTCACTCCCCCAAGCTCGCCTTTCTTTATTGGTTGCCTTCATTTGGTTGTCAAAATCACGTGCCCGTGGCAGATGGCACTAAGGTTCTAGGTCGTTACAAAATGAGTCTAACTGTGCAAGCACCCACCTCTTCCATCCTGGTGATTTTGATGACCTTCCTTTTTTGCAAGAGGCTGCGCTGCCCAGCTTCACTTTGCGGGGGAGGCAGCCATTTAAGGAACTCGTCATAGAAGTTGCATAGAACCTGCGAGTCAACGGAAAATGCGTTTTTGCTGACTGCTGAATGCAGTCTCCTGTTGACTTAGGGCAAGCGGGCAGCCGCATTGGGAAATCAGTTGCAAGCTGGTGTTGCCTGTCCCACACCAAGGAGTAGGGCATCAATGTACACACTGCCGTCCGTACAGTACATTGACGAAAGGGGCAGTAAGTAAGCAGTACGCGACAAGGGTGCAATGAGCACATCCTTTGGTTGCAAGTGGGTGCAAAAGTGCAGGGCCGTGCATGGAAGCACAAGAAGACCGACAGAGTACCACACACACTTGAGGCCGTCGTCTGTATGTCTGTTGTGTGGGTGGTGTTTGTCGGTACTGCAATCAAGCAGGCAGTGCGGCTTAGCTGGCAGTGCAATCCGCTGCCTATTGGACAACTGTCGGGCATTGATGAAGCAAGTAGACACTCAAAAGGTCAGACAGAGTGAAGAAAACAAGCACTTGTAAGGGCAGACCAACAAGCACCTGTTGGCAACTGGCATGCTTGTCCATCCTTGCGTATTATCGTCTGCATGCCATACATAGTGCGTCCATTCTATGTGTGGCGCTCTAGCACCTACATGTGTGACCTTGAACAGCCGCCATGTGCTCCGCATGGCACAGCAATAAACTCACGGTAGGTGGCACAATGCAGTGCATGTGTTGCATGGGGATGCAAGACACAGGACCACCCTGACCAGGTGTGGGCCAGTGAACGCTATGGTGTACATGTACGTGCACGATGCAGTTGATTAGGTGGTTGGGTAGAACTTGGGAGAGATTCACTCACGTTAGATGGGGTAACCAGCAGTGCCCTGCCCGTTGCTTGGTACGTAAAAAAGGTGTGCAGAAAGGCCACTGTGGTAAGGGACTTGCCAAGGCCTGCAGCAAACCATCACCAGAGAAGACACGTAGTGTGATGAAGGGAAGGAACTGTAAGGTGAACAAACAGTAGGTGGTGAACATACACGTATTGATGACATCAGGGAAACCCACATGCACCGTGCGCGAACGCTAGCAAGCCATGCAAGAGACGAGGCTGGGTACCGTCCTAACCAACCCTGAGCAACAGAAGGCAACATCAAGGCGCAAAGAGCAAAGATTACAGAAGTCAACGCACTGTGGACAAACAAAGACAAAGACTGTCAGACATGGGTTGAGCAGGCGCAGTGAACATGCATGTGTTGCTGGAGGGGCAAGGTGGCACGGGTAGACATGCAGGCTTGCATATGCACAGCAGACGGGCCGTACACTGGGCGAAGCAGCTAACATCAACATCACCCCGCGACACAGGTGTCATCTGTATCTCCGCCATGCATGTTGTCCGTGTTTGAGGAGCCTTGTTTGATGTTACTGCCGCAGGGTTAACCATGATGTAAGTGTGCATGTGCCAAAGGAAAGGTTTACATGCACTTGCTTCTGGCCTCAACCACTAGCAAGCCATGACGCCCACACTACCCATCCACTCACCCATGGTGTGTGCCAGAATGGCCCCTCCCGCTGACTCAACCTCCCCCGAGTGCTCATCCACTAGATTGCGCCACAGGAACTGAAGGCCCTCGATCTGAACACACACATGCAGGCACACGTGTCCCAGTTATCCCATGCATGGGGCAGCTCACCATGCTATGCTGGAATTGATCAGCAAGAAGCAAAGAAACAAGTCGGTCTCGGCAAGGCTGTCAAAGGTGCATGCTGGCAACCATATTCTCGTTTGGATTTCGTAACACGTAGAAGATAGGTCTTGAGCTTCAACAGGCAGCGATTGAACGTCGTCTAGCCTAGTGCATACAAACCAGAGTCAAGGCAGACAGTCATCTGTCGCAGATTTTGTCGCAGACTCTGTTTGTTGTTACCTGGTGTTCCTTGAGTTTGGGTGCAAACCAGCCTGCAAGTGTGGGCTCCTGTCGGCCTGGGAACAGTTGCTGGGGTGGAACAACCTGCACAAGACAGAAAAGCACCACAATTATCAGGATGTGACAAGTTGAAGTCGTTCAGATAGAAGTCATTTAAAGGACACAGGATGTGATGTGTAGTACCCTGACCAGTGCCGAGTACGAAAGGAGTACAAGTTGTAAGGCTTGAACGCAGGAAGAAGCAGGCCATGTCTTCCAGCATCACATGCACGCCCATCCGCTGCTCAACAGAAAGCGCTGTCTTCCAGCATCCAACCCTCTGCAAACAATACCAATGCGCTGTCTTCACGCTCATAAGTTTCGGTTGGGAGCTGGCCTAGTCGTGCCACTTGCCTGGCTGGACCAGGGCCTGAGCTGATCAATGCCCTTACGTCATGACCTTGCTGCTGCCAAGCAAAGCAAGGCTTGCAAGGACAGAGCATGACGTGCACACAAGGACACGCAAATGCAAGCGAATTGGGAAACTGCTAGGAAAATGCATTGCATGCCTGAGTGCACTGAGCCCATTCTTACATCATGCTTACCTCCACCGGCTCCCCGCTGCTCCGACTGTCCAGAATCTCCACCACTGGCACCTCAGGAGCAGGCGTTTCCCGTCTTGCGACCTTGCCTGGCTTGCCGGCCTTCCTTGGGAGCTTTCGGGCCTTCCCTGGCAGTTGATCACGTGGCTGGGATGCCCTGGCTCTCCTGCATGTGGAAGCGTGCGTATAGTGTGTATGGCGCCCTTGACAACTCATGCAAGAGCATGCCGGAACGTCACACCATGGCCTGTCTCCCTGCCCTCTGTCTCTCTGCCCTCGGCATGCCCACAGGTCCTGGGTTCAAACCCGGGTAGAGGCAAGGAGTTGCACCAGCACTCTCAACAGAACAGCTACGCTCAAACAGCATGCCAGGCGTGCAGATTGCGTGAGGGTGACCTCAACAAAAGCGTACATGATCCCTTTGGTAATGCAAACCGGCCGTGAAATCACGCACGCACTGCAACGCCATACGCAATGCATGCCTGCAATGCAAGCCTGGCAGCGTCCCTGGAGTCACGATCACAGTCACATCAAACCGACTCTTATCCAGCCCTCAAGCACCGCACACGCCCAAGCTGCAGCAGCACGGCATGCTGAGGCCACGACAAAACCTCGTACTGCACCACTTGGATTAGTTAAGTATCTTTCCACCAAGCTTTGAGCGAAGAAACAAGCGACAAAATTGAGTTTTTGCCTCTCACTTCTGACATCGCCGTAAGAGTAAGAATAAAGTTACCTTGAGTTGGCTTGGCAAACTTTTTGGTTTTGCAAGCCTGCCTTGTGCTTGGACTTGGCCAGCCAAAGAAGGGGCAACCTTGCTGAATGCCTTGTGTACGTAACATCTACCGCTTCAAGGTCGGCTGATCGACGGGTCTTGGACGTCATGGCGTCTAACTGCACACACGAGCATGGAACACATACGCAATCATGCACTTGTTGCAGGTTGACGTAGATTGTTGCCGATGCTGCTGCTTGGCTGAAGAAATGGAAAGTGATGAGCGGTGCTATTGAGAGGGAGATAACGAAATGATCAGTGGGACTGGCAAGGGTAATGGTGCCCACAACCCTAAACAGCGTGCTGGTGCTGGTGCAACGCACGCAAAGACAAAGAGAGGACAAGACAACGAGAGGACAGAGAAGGCAAATGCCATCCTATGGTGATGATGACGCAAAAACCTTGCATGCACATCTTGACACCCCCCCCCCCCNNNCCCCGGTTGTATATGTGAGGGATTGAAGCCAAGGCCCAAGCATTGGCAACAATGAAACTAGAAACACTGATAGGCGGAGGTTCAGGATTCAGTCAGAGCGTTGACTTGTTCCACACTCCCTACACACTGGAGCCCGTCAAGGAAAACGGTGCCCACAGTTGCTCAGTCTGAACTGATTCCCCGTGCTGGGAAGGGGTGCTACCTGGGTTGATGTGCATCTTCAACACTGCCTTAAATAATGTCCAAGGCTTGGGTAACGACAAGCCATGTGTGAGGCACTGCCACTGTATTCGTACGCGGCGCTTACCTTTGCCAGCAGAAGGTATACCAAGGCCAGCAACACATGCAAGATCCAGGTTGCCAACACAGGTGACTGCCGCTGTACAATCATACGGTAGCAACGCCAACGCTACAGAATTACAGTGAGGAGGTAACCGTTTTGCTGGAATGTAAATGGACTCAAATTGTGACTACAACCCAGGATCAGTATACGGTACCTTTGCCAGCAAAAGCTCGTCACGACGCTTTGCCCAGTGGTCTGAGGCGGTTGCCTGTGCTTTGGCCGTGGAGCTCACTTGCCCCCACTGACCGCTTTCAGGATGGTAGCTGAGCAAGGGTCGAGCTGTACCCTGCGTGTACGGACGAGAAAAGCGTTTGGCTTCCTTACAGAAAGCCCTCCAGGGAGAAGCATGGGAAATTGTTTTCCAGGGAGGACCACCTCGCGCAATGCTGATCAGGGACCATCGGGGTCCTGGTCAGTTGTCTTTTTGCCCACTCTACTTTGCTGTTGAAAACTTTAAGCGTGACTCTGGAGATCACCTGCAGACGTACTTGACGTCCTGCCTTTCAAACTTTGAGCTTCAGTCTGGGCACCGCCTACAGATTTGCTTCACGTCTTGCCTATGCAATGACTGGCAGCAAGAGCTTGCAACATTGTATGCTGCAACACACACCTGCTGGCCGAGCCTTGACGAGGAACAAAATGTGGACCCACTGACATATGGCGTGTTCTACTGCTCATTGTCAGCTGCAGCGACTATTCTCGCTTCCGCGTTCAAAGCGTTGCAACTCGGCCAAATGTCTTGTAATGGTGCTGACAAAGGCTCTGACTGTAACTTCATCAGATTCTGGACAGTTTGACGCTGTTCTGTTAGGTTCGCTTACCGGCCACATGCCATGTAATGATGATTATGGGAAAAAAACATGGCAGTATTACAGACCTATTCACACAAATTGTCCCAGAACTGGCAAACTTCTTAATGATCTGACTTTGATAACTGTATTTAAGCTTACCGGCCACATGTCTTTTGTGATGGTCATCCACGGCGACACATCTTTGGTGCCCCGGGCTGTGATGCGCATGGCGATCCATGCATGCCTACCGCCGCTCCCATGCGGTCCAGACTGTGCCTGCGGGCCGGGCTGAGCAACCCCTGTTAATTCACCACTGCTCCCATGCACCATGCTGCCATCCGGGCAAGGCTGAGCCTGTGCTGCTAGGTTCCAGGCAGCTTCCACACGCTTGGAAGGGTCCTGAGGCCTGGGTAGCTGGGAATGCTCAGGTACAGGCTGGGGTTTACATTTGGACGGTGGGTCTCTGCTGGCAGGCACCTGGGCAGGCATCTTGTGGTCAGGTACAGGCTCGGGACTGGATGGGCTGTTTGTGCTGGCAGGCGCCTTGGCAGGCATCCTGTGGTCAGGTACAGGGTGGGGATTGGATGGTGTGTCTGTGCTGGCAGGAATGGTGGGAATCTTTGAAGACCAACCCTGTAGGGGCAGACCCACTGCTCTCTTCTTTTTCTTCGCTCTCCTCTTGTTTGCTTTTGCCTTGCTGACGGGATCCTTCATGTTCGCTTTGCTGGCGGGATTGTTGGCGCGCTGGTACCGCCATGGCTGCTGGCCTGCTGGCCTGGGCTGCCTGAAGGATTGGAAAAGCAAAGCTGGCTCCCAGACCTAAACAAACGCATACAAACATGCAATCAGATTGATGCACAGATGAGCATAGGTCCAGAAAAAAGAACGAGTTTTAAAAGGACATCAAGACTTGCAAACCAATCGGTGACAATCTGGATTGTCCGGAATTGGTGCTTTTCACAAGCACAGAAAAGCACCGTGCTGCCATGAAACTATCTGATAACTGCAATTACAGTATGTGACGAGTATGCTGTCATGCAAGCTGATCAATCTTAAAGAAGACGCTCACATGAACGACACACACGTTGCAACTCCTTCCTTGCTTCTGTTCTGAACTTCAATATGTGACTTTACATGCCTGTCTTTCTGCTTAGCTTTTTCGCTGTTTGCAGGTCGATTTCACACTTGGTACCAAGGCCTTGCCACTGTGTGTGAACTCACATGCTCGCCCTTCTTGCCCCTGATGCAGACCTCAATCATGCCTCGGGGTGCCAGCTCATCCCACTGCAACTGGGGCTGGGAGAGGATGTGAGGACCGGGCACAGACGGCCGCAGATCGCTTACGGTGCACTCCTGAAGAGGTGAAACCATGGAAAGCAGAACAGGCATTTCAGTGCTCAACCTAAACTCGTGGAATTTCCTGCTGTTGCTGCTGCCGGTGCGAATAGTTCAAGTACCGTGGTTTGCTTCGCATCAGTTCAGCACTCGTCAAAGGCTGGTATGATGGCGTTGGAACGGTTCGGAAATCTGACAAGTGCCAACTGATTGGCATCTACACCTGCATACGTGCACGGCTGATTGCACCCGCCATAAATGACTGAATCACCAAACGGTCAGATATCATTGACAAATGCATTCATGCGGGAAAGCAATTGAAGCGGTAAACCTTCTGCCAGGAAATGAGTGGTGCCCACACAATTCACAAGCACACAACTGCACACATACAACTCACAGGCATACAACTCAGCTAATAAGAACTACCGCACGCATCATCCTGGCATCCGCCCCACCTGCTGGCCTTGCCCCAGCTGCACCACCCATGTGCCAGGCAGCCTGCCAGGGCACAGCAGGCGGCCCCCCTGCCTCCACCTCCTGACCTGATCCCCACGCGCCCTGCTATCCAGTGTCATGCGCACGTCCACGTCCGTGCCTCCAAACAAAAACTGCGTGCCGTCTAGCGGCCGAAGGGGGCCTGCGGAACCTCCAACACAAGCACAGGACAACGCAGATTTCAAAAACACACCCACAAACCCACGCATACCGACGCCAGCACAAGAATCAAGGAAGGGCTTCTCAAGTAGCCTGGCACATAACAGCCTCCATCGGCTGCTGGAGCTGTGTTGTATGTGCAACAAGCAAACTTTTTGAATGATCAAGTTTCCTTCTGTCCTTGAATTGCAAACACAGCCCTTATGCGTTGGCATCGACACGGATGTAAATAGACAACAACAAGCCAAAAAAAGATGTTTGCCAGTTCTGGGACAATTTCAAAGAATTGCACTGGAACCAGTGTGCCAACAGGGATATGGCAGGAGAGTACAGAGTCCCAGGCTAGTCACGGAGATAGGGGCTCATGACATTTTAGTTACAGTAGGTGGCCAACCAAATACAATAAATCAACGAAATCAACAAGGAAAAAGGGCAAGAAATCAACAAAACCGCTGAAAGTAGCTCATTATTAGCCATCCAGTCCTATGTTGATCCCAATTTATTCATGTAGTATAAGTCCCAGTCATGTGAGTTCAGTCGAGCTGAGGCTAGCTTGAGCCAACCATACTTCCCTTTGTCACCCCGACTCAACTGGCAAACATCTTTTTTTTAGGCACACCCGCACCCAGCCCATCCAGACCTGTTAAAAGCGATCCAGAAGCCCTGGTGCCGCTGGTGGTAGTGGTGGTGTCTTTGGGGATGGAAGGCAGGGACAGGGCGGAAGCGCCGCTTGTGCTGCCTTCCGGTTGTGGTGCCTCTGCATGATTCAACTGCAACGCTGCATGGCTGGCGATGATTGGCTGAGGCTCAACTGGCCTATCAGTGCAATCAGGCAAGGCCACTGCTTCCTGCTCCGCATTCGATTTTGCGAATGCTGCATTGCTTGCGGTGTCGTGTTTGAGTGGCTGGGCCGCATTTGGCACGCTGAGAGTGGATGGCTCTGTCATCTCAACGTCTGCACCCTCGGCTGCAGTCTGCACAGATGATGGCCCTGCTGTAGTGGTCAACGGGGCAGGCGTGTTGTGGTCCGATATAGAGCCACCTTCAGCCGGCTCAGCCATCACTGGCTGCTGCTGCTGCTGCTGATTTCCTCGCTGCCCCCGTGGCTGCTGTCGCTGCGAGGACTCCTGCTGCTGGTGCCGTTCCTGTTGCTGCTCTTCCCCCTCCTGCGCCCCTGTCAGCTCCCTTTGTGCCTTGCCCTGCTGCTGATCCTCTTCCTGCTGCTCAGGCTGCAATTGGGCATCTGTGATGCCAGTTTGACGTGGGCCAGCCCTGCTGCCCGGACCCACAAGAAGGCGTGAGCAGCCAGGCTTGAGGCGCTCCATGTTGCGGTTCTGCTTGCCCCGTGCGGCAGGGCGTGTCTCAGTATCGGTGAAATCATCTGCGGTCGTGGTGGAGGTGAGAGTCATGCAAGGCAGGCAGGCATACGTACTGGATGCATGACCAGACATGGCGAATCCAAGGCATACAGCGAGAAAATGCAAGCTAATCGTGTGAAGCAATAGCATTGAATGGGGTTTGAATGGTCACCGCTGTGGTGCCCTCTACACAGGAAAAGAGGATGAAAACAGGACTGTAAGCACAGAGCAAGGAACTGAGAAGGAAACCATTACCGTACACTGCACACACTTGCTTACATGAGGGAAGCTGTCACGGGACGCGGAACAGGGTGGACACCGCAAAACGAGCACAGCAGGCAAAGCAGGAAGCCTGGTACAGCAGAGTCTGCCAACCACCCACCTTGTCCAGGGCATGGGTCAGGCTCATCATCATCCACCAGCCAGGAGTCAGTGTCGTTATCATATTCAGCATCGCCATCACAGTCATGTCCTTCATCTTCAGATGCGGCAATGTCCTCTGCAGCACGCGCCCCAGGAACTGGCCCTTGGACGTCCACAGGACCCTTGGGCTTGCCTGCTACATGCCACATCACACCAATTGGTTGCCTGTCAGCGGAGCAAACGAGCGGACCACCTTTCCTCGGGTTCTGGTCAGCGGCTGAAAGCACTGTTATTGTTGTTTTCTCCAGTTCTCCACAGACTGACGGCCAGGTAACAACAACACACACAAAAAAAAAGTTTGCCAGTTCTGGGACAATTCCTGTGTGACTCCCCGTTCTGATGCGTTTGTTTGAGTGCAGCAGACCTAACTTGACAAAGTGCGTGTGTATGAGTGCATTGTTGCCTGTTTAGAGCCTGTTGCACAACGCAGAAGGTTCTGCCTCCAGGTCTCGTCTTTCCCTACCAAGGCCTGCTAAGAGACAAACGCAGAAGGTTCTGCCTCCAGGTCTCGTCTTTCCCTACCAAGGCCTGCTAAGAGACAAACGC
>QAXH01005380.1:16228-29944 GCA_004335635.1 Chloromonas sp. AAM2
CTGGTGGTTCAATCATCAGCCTAAGTGCGATGGAACCAGAGTACCAGCCTGAACCCTATTAGCATCAAAACCGGTGAATCAACGCGTTCAACCTTGAACAGCCCAACAGTGGGTGAAGGCTACTAAAGGCTGCAAGGTTATCTACTAAAACAACCACTCCACTTATTGGATGACAACACTGCTTCAGAGCTGGGGCTGTGCAGCCACACGAGTGTAACCTGAGTTTCTGAAAGAGCCTGGCAAGTGTGACTCATATGGACATATGCCAAACAATATGCAAGTGTGGTTGGTAAGAAGCAAGGATCAACTGTTGATGCCAAACACAAAGGCCGTACTAGTCAACATTGGAAGTTGTGCGTTCGCCGACAAGTGCTATGCAACAGTAAGGCCGGCGTGACGATACGCCATGCGATATGTTGGTGGAGCTCAGAGTGAAAGCATGCTAATGATATGCTCTCTCACCATGTAAGCAGCGGGGGGTTGGCAGCTGCTGCACCTGTTACATTTTGTCCTTAGCAAGACTACACTTTGCAAGAGTGAGGTCAACATATATAATGCGATTACATCAGGGGGCCCACATGCACCGAGCGCGAACGCTAGCAAGCCATGCATGAACATATGCCATGTGATACCCGGGTGTGGAAGCCAGGGTCACCTTTCACCTGTTGTTGTTGATGAACAGCAAAGGCTATGCGACACACCTTGCTCCTCATCATCGTTGTCCGCCCAGTCGTCATTCATGCATGCACTAGGCATCTCCGCAATCAGTGGGTCTGGGGAACTGTTCAGATGTTCCTGAGCGCAGGCCTTTGTAACTGGCGTCAGCAGGTGCAAAAAACCGTCCTTGCGGGTTTGTGTGAGGAGAGTGTGGTCTCCAAGCACCCTGCACCACCTGCAATCACGAACATGCATGCATAGCCAGTTAAAACGTGAATTTTCCTGTCAATTCACCTGTGAGCCTACCTGCTATTGTGCTCATGGTTGGAAGTGTGTGCTTTAGGCATGTCTGTGCATGCCATGTATTGACGATGATATGTATGCAACGTCGAACGTGCCAAATGAAGCGAACAGCAACAGCAGCCATGCACGATCGACATCGAAGTAGCAGGTAACTTGCCTCGGAGAGTGGAGAGGGCAAGGCAGTGCTAGTGACACACAGATTTTGCAATACTAGCAGACACCAACAAGGGATTGGCATGTCTTAACAAGCAGAGGCTAAGTCATTAACATCTTAGATCCAGTCCAAGCACAACAGGACAGCCACATGCTATTCTGGTTAGTAAACAGCAGCTGCAGAACCAGAAGGTAACCAGAGAGACGGTACAGCCAGACACAGTAAGACCAGCCACACACTGTAATAACCAGTAGCTGCAAAAAGCTCCTCGATTGAAGAACAGCTGCAGAATATAGAAGCTTCCTCAGAGAAGGTACAGTGTTGACCGAGCGAACTCACCGGTATGCCATGTCATCACCAGCACTGTCATCGCCAGTTGTCAGCTCGGGCATGTTGGTCAGAATGGAAGGGTAGTCATGGCCTGCACAACAAGACCTTGGTGAATGTTGCAATGTCGCTGAGTTGTGAATGCTGTAAAATCGTACAGTTTTGAAGTGGCTGTTGCCTGCCTGCAACGTTTCCATGCATATGTTGATGGCCGTACCGGGTTCATTATTCATTTTATTGCAGTGCATTTCAGACTGTGCACAGCGCGCAACAACACCATACTGTTTTGAATGGTCTGTGCTTCAAATTGTGCGCACTAAGCTAATCAAAGCTGGTCATTGAGCATTCGAACTGCAACTGTGTTGAAGCTCAAACCTACCTTGCACCACACAGCAGTACTCAAAGCCTTCGGCCCGCTCCAACTCAGGTTCATCGTCGTACATTTCTCCATTCTCAGATGTGCCTTGATCCTCAGACGAGCCTTGATTCTCGAACGGGCCCTCATCCTCAGACAAACTGCCAGGTGACGATGGAACTGAGTTGACACCGGCTTCATTGTCAATCTGTAGCTGCTGCTGTTGCTGTTGCTGCTGCTGCTGCTGCTGTTGCTGCTGCTGTTGCTGCTGCTGTTGCTGCTGCTGTTGCTGCTGGTGGTGCTGGAGAGCCACTGTGTCAGTTGGTTTTGTGCTGTTGGCAGCTGAGCTGCATGGCAGGGTGGCAGCAGCAAGCTGCCCCTGGTGCTCCCCTTGGTCTTGGCTTGAAGCCAGGTTAGCAGCATGTGCCTGCCCTGAACGACCTGCGCCTGCACCCAAAGCCCACCAATTGAAGGGCATGAGATGCGCACTGCATCGTGCTATCGAAAGCTGATTCAAAGATATCATGTCTTATGGGCGTTGTCCACTGTGCTTGGTACGCAAGGGCATGCATTGAAACTGTTTGTCTGTGTTCATGTTGCATGTCCGGGTACTTTAGCTTGACCAGCTGGCCCATTCTCACCATCATGCGCCCGTGCTACGCCAGTGTGCGAGGGCAGCTCATCGTTCAGCTGTGCAGCAAGATCTATGCCTTTCTCATCGCACAGCACTTTCAGAACCTTATAAAGGCGTGTACACAAGTCAACAGCCTCGAGAAGTGGTTCTCGGCTGGTGCCGCTCATCGCGGTTGCGCTTGGCAATCCTAGTTGCGCAACATGCCGACCGCCCTTTCCATCGCATTCAAATCGCATTTGCCGGGTCAGGTTTTTTCAAACCGCCAAACTGCTTCACTCATTCCGGTCACGGACTCTATTGCTACAGCTTCCATGAGCGCACCTGCGTTATCAAGCATCTGTTGAGATGAGAGTCACAATGCACTGTCTGCATGCCCAAAGACATTGATTGTGCTTTGATGTACACTATCCGAGACAAAGCGCTTGCCTCGGTAATTGGAGTTCTGAATGGCCTACGTATCTTGTGCGATGCTCACGGCCTCGACCTCGTGGCGCTCGCTAGAGACGGGGAGGCAGGGCACGCACAGCATGACCAGGCCCAGCACGGTGAGCACAGCACGCTAGGTCCAA
This sequence comes from Chloromonas sp. AAM2, assembly GCA_004335635.1. Lineage (NCBI taxonomy): Eukaryota > Viridiplantae > Chlorophyta > Chlorophyceae > Chlamydomonadales > Chlamydomonadaceae > Chloromonas > Chloromonas sp. AAM2. Next base: position 19,228 of record QAXH01005380.1, read on the forward strand.
CTGATCCATGGTGTTGCCGCATGCCTCGAGTTGTACCTGCCCATTCGCAATCTCTATTGCAGGTGCTGGGAACAGCCATATTGCAGAAGCTGAATTCAGGCATGTGCCTGAACCACCCGGTCAAGGGCACCATGCCGGCAGCCCAGCAGTTTGCATGCCAGCAGCAAGCTGGCTGCCCCAAGCAACCGGCCCAGAACACGAGGGCGAGAATGGGGAGGCAAGGGCTCAAGCAGACGTCATGAATGGGGAGGGAATGCACAACATGGAGGAAACTAACCATGGGCATGCAGCCAAACAGATGAATGGGCATGCCAGCTCGGAGGCTGCCGCGGGTGAGGATGAAGAGACACAAGATGAGGAAGATGAGGTTGCAGAGGCAACTGCCATACAGGGAGCTAAGGAACTGGCCAGCGGATTCGACTTCTGCTACACAATCCAAGGTGACACTGATGCATGCAATGCTGTCATTTGTATGGTATGTGCAGACAACGGCGGCCAGGCAGCATGCAAGCCTCATGTGATTCAATCAGTATGAGTTGTCTGCAGGTGACGGCAGCCAGGCAGCATGCAAACTTGACCATACTGACTTACCCTTGCTTTAGAGTGCTGCAACCTCTGCCATCTTGCGGTGCGCTTGGCAGCTCCCCCTGCCTGCAACACAGAGTGCATGCCCTCACTCTGTCAGATCAATTGATGCAGCAGTTCAAGCAGTCAGCCATTTCAGGTGCCAGGTGTACAACAAACAGCCTCGGTCATGTGTATACACTTGTCAGTTGGCTGCACAGCATGACGGGCATGGCTGTACATATTCCTGCTTTCTGTAACACACATCGCATTTTAATATTCACACAAATGGTGCTCCTAACGTAGCATGTTCTACCAACACATGCAAGTGTCTTTGTTTCAGGTGAACGAACTCGAGTCCAGACGAACATTCCTGACGTTTTGGCGGATGAGGAAGATAACCTCAACGAGTAAGTGTACACATTTCCGACTTGATGGTGGATGGTGTCAACCGGCGCTGCCCTGATTTGCATGACAGGCTGTCACGGTAGCATAACAGGATTGTGTGTCTTGAATGGAAAGTGTGTGGCAGGTGTGCCCGGGATTGTGTATAGTACATGGTAACTGTATTGCAAGTGAGTTGAAAATGTTACAGACAGGATGTCCGCACGGCAGTTCGGACACTTCCGCTTCTGGTCTCGGACATCTAGCTTGGCGCGGTATGTGAGTGTACACCTAAAACTAAGAAAAAATCAACTCGGCTTTGTAGACTGCTTGGCTGTGGTAGCAAGGCAGCAGAAGCTGCTCCAAATTCGTGTGTTTATGAAACCAGATTCTTGCTGCCTCGTGACCGCAGTTGGGGCCATTTTCTCAAGCACCCCAAGCAAGTCAGGAAGAAGCGCCTTGACCTCTTCAGCCAGCTCCTCCAACCCATCACACCGCTATCCAACCAAAGCTTTTTCCTTTCCCGGCCGGACCCACTAACCACTGAAATCCCAGCCAGTTTTGACGACATCGACAACGCCTACGTGCATGATCCTGAGCTTGGGGACAACGTCCTTGTTTTTCCAATGAATTATGACGAGCTGGACAGAGAGCAGCAGCTACACCAAGAGGTTACTGAGGATAGCGACGAGGGGGAGGATGAGGATGAAGAAGGGAGTGTGTTAGTCAGTGGGGATGAGGGTGGAGAGGACGAAGGCCAGAGAAGGGACTGGCGGGAGGAGATGGAGAGAGTGAAGGAGCATAGGGCCAGGCGGCGAGCGGGTGTGGGTGTGGGCGGTGTGGGCGGCGTGGGTGGATTGCTGCAGGAGCCGGGCGACGTGGCGATTATCATGAGGGTGAGTATGGAACAACTAGGCAAACTCAACTGAAGAACCCGGGTTGGAAAATAGAGCAGCCCAGCACTGGTGGTGTTGCAGTCTCCTGCTTCTTGGCCAGGGATCATACCTACGTCATTTGAACAGTCTGCAATCAATCTGTAATTGCACCAGCCTTTTGCACTCACTGCATCATTGCAAGTGTCGGAGACCAGGGCTGCATCATATTTGCTTTCTAGCTTTGCTCCCTGTATGCATTCAGTCGGCCCCAGCGCCATTGCCTGTGGCATTTGTCATGCCACAACACTATGTTGACACCATCGGCGACGTAGCTATGCCTGTCTGTATTGCTACCCACGCATTGCTGTCGCTGCAGGACGTGGGCACGGTCTGGGGCCGCATCTGGCAAGTGATCATGAACACTCCCCTGGAGGACGAGCTCAGGGCAGCTCAAGACCTTGTCACACGAGTTCTGGGGAACGCCCTGACAGGTGCGTACGATTTCATTCTATTTCCCAAGGCAAGCCACACCTTTGCTGGCGGAGAACTTGAGAATTTGTATCGTTAAACCTGATTCCTTTTCTACCTTCAACCCGATCACTATCATCAGCAAGCAGCTTTCCATGCCACAAGCTGCGGATCTACAGCAAGCAGAAAACCGTGTAAAAGTGGTAATGATGCTGCACGTTCATGTGTGCGTGCTGCGCAGGCACAACTTTGTTTTTGGGCACACTCGAGCTCAAAGTCAGAGCAAGGCAGCTTCTCAACGTGCTGCACGGCATGACTGAAGTCTTGGATCAGCTGGCATCAGCGTGGGTGGCTGAGAAGCAGCCGCCATTGGCAGCGGATGCCTGGACTATCTGGCACAGTGGACGATTTATCCATGAGGCTACCGTTCTGGGACAGGGCTTGGGTGGCCTACGTGCCCAGCGCCATACAGACTTACAAGTGTGGCAAGATGAACTGGACCATCATGCTAATCGTATGATTGACATTGTATACGAGTTGATTGAGCAGCACGTGTCTGCACCTGGTACCTTGAGAGGGTGAGACTGCTGGGCACTAGCAGGGATTCTGCTGCTCTCTTGGCAGGGTGGATGGCATCACATCATGCCTTGATAATTGTATCGTCATCATCACCATCAATCTGTTTGCTTACTGAGGTCGCTTTAGCCAGCCAGCCGTTCTTTGTCATCACATGCATTCTGGCCGAAGTTCATCCTACCTGTGGCTTATCTGTGCTGTTGTTTGCCGGCGCGCATGTGTCAAGGACTGGCCACTGCTGATCAGCTCATGGGCAGCCAAACCTGATGCAGGAACGTAACAGCCTTGCCCTGTACTAAACCCTGGTGTCACCGCTGGTGCAGGCTAGTGAGCAGTGCGTTGGAGACCACCCTTCACGATATCCTGGAGAACCGTTTCAAGGTACAGATAGCGTCACCGCCTGAGGAGCCTGAGAGGCCTGCAGTGGCCCCTCAAGTGGCAAGGAGGCCTCACAAGCCGCCTGTTGAAGGTGCGGATAACCATCATGCTTCAAACTAGTCGCCGAGCTGCTGACCAGACCATTGCCTTTTCAAGCTCTAAAGTATGTATCAACTTTTCAAGCTCTCAAGACCCAGCCATACCAAGTCGCGTGTAATGAATGGGCATCAGAGTTACACAACTCTTACTGTGCAATATATAAAATGTGTGCTGTGCCGACCACAGTTGCAAGGGAGCAAGCAGCAGCCTTGGAGGAGGATCTGGGCTCTGGAAGCCTCCATGGCGAAGAGAGTGAGGCAGATGACCATGATGATGGTGATGATGATGATGATGATGACATGGGCTCCTGGCTGGAGGACGATGAAGAGCCTGTTGATGGAGATCTGCCTGAGCTGCAAGGTTCGGTTTCTCACCGGCACAGTCCCTGCTCTTCTGGCCTATTTTTGCTCCCTTTCTCTGGCCTGTGACGCTGGCCTAGGATGCTTGACTGGCGTGCTCTCATGTACACAGCACAAAACTCATTGTCGTTGTTGATAGTGTTTTCAATTGCGGGCGAGCGGCAAACTGACAGCCAACGCTGGTTTCTGATGGATTGCAATATGAATTGCGACGCTTTTTTTGCCGCACTGTCTTTTTCTGTACTTGCTTGCTTGATGATAGCATACAACAGATGTACTGACAGTCACCAAACTGTATTCACGCACTGGGTGCAGAGGACCTAACTTCTCCTGGAACCAGGGCCATTGAAGGTCTGCCAGTGCACCCATCAAGGGGCCATGGACGTCCGCAGACCGGCACTGAAGTGCTTGTTAGCCCACACACCAAGGCAAAGCTCCAGGAGCAGCTCCAGCAGCAGCAGGAGCGTCTGCAGGAGCAGCAACAACAGCAGGAACATGAGCAGCAGCAGCAACAGCAGCAACAGCAGCAGCGGCAACAGCAACAGGAGCAGCCACAGGAAGCGCAGCAGCCAGAGCATCAACAGGGTCAGCAGCCCGCACAAGCCATGGATATTAACTTGGATGGTGGTGCTGCTGAGCCAGCAGCTGAAATGTTGGAATCTCCAGTTGCACCAGCTGCTGCTGCTGCTGCTGTCACTGCTGGGCAGGCAGCCAGACCAGCGGCACGCAGAAAGGAGAAAAGCGCCACGGCCAATGTGCTGGGAGTGCCCGGCAGTGTGCTGCTGAAAGGCATGCAGCGGTTAGAGCCTGGCATGCAGGTCAGTTTGTTTACCTAACGTTTGGTGGGTACATCAACTGGCTCAACAGCAGCACGTCAAAATCCATTGCTTACATGTTTGTCAGCATTTGTTGTCTTGTCAACAAATAGTAAGAAAGTCAGGCAAAAGAAAAGTCACTGTCGTCCTTCGCCTTTTCACAAGTATTGGTAAGATCAGTTTCGTAGGTTTCTCGTAGGTTTTGTTTGCAACTCATGTGAGATTTTGGACGACAGTCCATGCTAACTGCTAAGAACAAGCCGTGATGTAGGTGGACGTGCTTGAGAAGCGCAGGCGGGGCGCACTCAACCGCTGGCGGCGGGGCCTGCGGTTGCTGCATGCATGTGAGGCACGGCCTGAGGCATGGATGGTCGAGGATGGAGCTGGTAGACCGGTGGGTACTGGGTAGGCACGGCCTGAGGCATGTTTACTGTTGCAAAATATGTGGTGTGCTCTACTTGTATGTGTACAAAGCACCCTCTCAACATAACCCTTACATTGCATTGAATTGCATAGTCACCGTCAATGGCCCGAAGGCTGGTGACCACACGATACGGATTTACATGATGAGCGACTGTACTTTTCATCCGCTATTGCTTTGTTTGTCATGCCATGATGGCTTATGTGCAGTGCCACACTGCACAACATGTGGGCATTGGGCTGCTTTCTGACATGCCCCAACCAGTATTGTAAGTCTGTGGTTTTTTATTGCAGTTCTATGACGCACAGCAGCTGCGTCCTGGCGTGGTCAGCCCGAACATCATGTCCCAGTGTCACGCTGACTGGCAGGAGCTGATGTCCGGCAGCATGGTGGAAGTATGCGTGCCTAACGCCCAGGATACTACACTGGTGCGTGCATGCACCATTGCACGTTGTGGATGATATCAGTTTACAGCAAGAACGCCGTCACCGCTCACGGGATGTGCCCTGATTGCAAAAGCACTCTGATCGACTTACTATAAGCATGCCAGACTGTTTGATGCATGACAGCCTGGTTATTGTTGCGCTCATATACACCGATAAATTGCAGCTGGCGTCATCCTGCTTGCGCAAAGCTGGCTTGTGTTCCCGTTGCATGCAAAGCCTAATCTATATGTCAGGTGTTTGTTTGCTGAGCTATCCATCTGATACCCTGTTGTGTGGGTGCTTTCAGACCTGGGAGCCAGCTGTGCTTCTCAAAGCGTACAAGCAGCCAACACAAGCAGGCGAGCAGCAGGCAATTTACCAGCCGGCTGGAACCCCTGCCAAGGCAGGCAGCACACCCAGACCCCTGCCGTCGCCTGGCCACTTGGCGCCCTCCGGCCCAAGCCACGCACCTTCATCCCCACTGGTCGTACCGTCTGACTTGAGAGCTACACCTGAGGCATGGGTGGTTGCGCGGATTACTGCTAGCAACCAACCCTTTACCTTGACACGTGAAATGTGGCAGGTAAGCATGAGTTTGCCGGATACGCAGACAAGTGCAAACCAGCTGTTGTTCAGACTATCTGCTAAACAGCTATTTGTAAGCTTGATCTTAATTGCAGCGGTCAGAGCACCACATCCTGGCCGCGCATCGCGGCCCTGATTCTATCGCCTATATTTTCTGGGTGGACTCTCCTTGCTACAGCCTGCTGGCCCTCTTGGGCTGTAAAAAGCAAACGTTTGACGCTGGAAGTGTCAGGCATGCGTCCCATGTGGCCTAGCCACCTGAGCCTGTGTGTTCTGAGCAGGGCACTAATGGCAGGTATGCACTATGATGCATTTATTTGCAATCGCTGCACACGTTTTCCCTCCAGGATACCGCAAGGCCCTGCCTCGTGTACAATCCCACGACTGGCCAGTGGGAGCAGTGGGGTCGCTGCCTGGAGTACGTCACTGACGCCCAACGGCACTGGAGGAGCCACAGGCAGAAGCTGCTGGTGAGAAGAGGCAACTCGTTTTGTTTGCTGCCTTCCTTTGGCCGACCTTGCCTGCTTTGTTCGCCTCGCTGGATTAACTTCTTTGCTCAGAGTAGGTCAGGGCGGTACCCGTCCCACATATGCTGCTGCCATGTGAGCTGGGCACACAGTGCGTGTGTTTTGTGAAGGGGTAGAGGCCACCTGTATTGTGAGCGATTAGGGCTTGTCGTGGTACAACAGGTACAATTGACAGCTGACATTGCGCTCACATCTCACAAGTGGTGTTGTGTGACGTTGTTCAAACCTATCTGAATGTGTCATTTGGCAGTGTGCTAAAACAACTGACATCGTCATTGCAGGTGACTGCCAGCCGAGCCCACCCAGGCGACCGCAAGTGGTTCTACCAGTGCTCCCTGGCCAGAGAACCGTGCCTTGACATGCCCGAGCTGGCCAAGGCCTGCGGGGTCACTCCTCTCAACAAGGAGCCGCCTGGCAACCGCACAAGGTGGGAGCCCAACTCAGCAAAGTCATTAGGATGTTTATCCCGACACTAACTTACGCATGCCAGCTTCGACGTCTGTTGGTTTTCTCGGTCAGGGTTGGTCAGGGCGGTGCTGTTTGGCAGTCATGACAAAATGCGCCCAATAACTGATGCAGGAGTTCCTGAAAGCGACCAAACAGTAAAACTTGTCAAGGATTGTTGCATGAATGCCCGCACTGTTGCTTTCAGGGAGGCAAACAAAGGAGGCCAGGCGCCCATGGAAGCGAGCGCTAGTGAAAACAGCAACGAGGTGAGCATAACCGACAACTCAAGGTTGTGTGTGTATACGTGGCCTCCAGTCCAAGGCCTGATCGGTATCCGAAATGTTGTTTATTCCCATCACTTTGTAAGCAATGCTTGAGGGACTGCTGACTGGCCTGGAACATGAAGGCCCAACCCATTGTGTGTGTTAGAAATGGCTTGCAGGTGATCACATTATCAGATGATGAATCGGAGGACAACCGCCTGCCTCAATCCAGAACCAGGGCCGGTTCATCCGCACAGAAGCGACCACGGCAGCACCCACTGATGGCCAAACGAGTGAGTGGCTTTAGCAAGGTAAAGGCATTAATAGATAGGCCTGTCTTTGCTGAGCCGTTCGTTGTCTGGCTTGCTCACATGCTGGGACGTGCAAATCACCAGCACTCATCGTTACATGGCATTGGCAGGCTCGCGATTCTCGGAGCATTGCTTGGATCCTTAAAGGAGGCAGGCACTCGTATTTTTGCCAACCCGATGGAGTCCTACTGGTGCAGATCCAAAACAAGTCCGAAGCTCCCAGGAAGGCTGCATTTGAACTAAACATGGCTGCAAGCAATTCTACGTGATCGTTTTCTCGCTATGAGTACTGTGGCCTTTAACACATCACAGGGCCGTCATGCACCCAAGAAGCCCCGTCGATCCGGCCATGTGGATGTCACAACTGTCATCGACAGCCCAGTTGCGGCCCCAGGCAAAGGGCCAAAAATCGTTGCCACGCCTCCAAAGCAGCTGTTCCCGGACCGGCATGAGCCTATGCTAGCGGGGCAGTTTGTATCCATTCTGAAGGGGCACCAGGTATGGTCACATTTGAAAATTCAGCAAGACATGGTTTTAGCTGCAGCACCGTTGAAGCAAATGTCATGTGATGGAGGAGGATGGCGAGGTTTGGCCACACTATCCATGCACTCCGTCTTTGCTCGTGTGACGCCCACAGCCTCACCATTACAAACAGAGGCGGTCCTCACTTCTGCACGATGGAGAGAGACCAATGTTGCTAAATAGAACGAAATCTTCGTTTTGGTTGCATAGGGAGAGGTGGTCATGTACTTGCCAGCATGCATCTCTGAAAGCCTTGCAACTTATGATATGTATTTGGCTTACACTGGCTTGCTTCCATCTGCCAGCGTATCAGCATGGTGAGCTGCCCCATGCATGGGATGACTGGGACACGTGTGCCTGCATGTGTGTGTTCAGATCGAGGGCCTTCAGTTTCTGTGGCGCAATCTAGTAGATGAGCACTCGGAGGAGGTTGAGTCAGCGGGAGGTGCCATTCTAGCACACACCATGGGTGAGCGGGTGGTTAGTGCGGGTGGCTAGTGGTTGAGGTCGAACTCGGTGCATGTGCCCTCCTTGGGGGTGGCATTGCTACGTGCATGCGTAGTGCATGGGCAGTCACACATACATAATGGCCACGTTCAGTTACCATAGCAAGTGCTGCAATCAACACGATTTGATGTCGGTTATAGCGTGCTGCACTGTGCCACTCACTCCAGACACGTGCCCACAGAGCAAGCCTTGGTGTAGGCTGCCACACGTTCGGCCAGGATGTGCCCCTGCAGCTGTTTTGCCCGGTACACAACGGGATTGCCCAGGTTGTCCCTGTGCGCCTCGTAGGCCTTGGCAAGTCCCTTACCACAGTGGCCTTTCTGCACACCTTTTTCACGTACGAGGAGGGGAGGGCGTTGCTGGTCACGCCACCAAACGTGAGTGCATTGTCAGCCAACTGCACTGTGCCAACTGCTTTTTGCTCATCCTGTTCTGCTGTCCCTTTCTCTTCACATGTTTCTGTCCAGCTGCCTGGCAGGTGTTTGCATGCATGCTCCTGTGCATTTGCATCCCGAAACTAAGCAGCCACTGCTCAGGTCAGGGTGGTACACCTCTATCCCGTGTACAGTGACGAGTAATGCTGGAGGTGGATACACACTGTGCCAAATGCCTTGCTGTTCAGGTGCTGTGCAACTTCTCCGATGAGTTTCTCAAATGGCTACCTTCTGCTCAGAGCGACTCGGTGCAGCGCAGCCGCTTGCAAGCCAGCAAGGTCTTCAGAATCACAAAGATGGAAGAGGTGGGGCGCCTGATGTATTTTGTCATCACCCATTGCACTTCGCTCTCACTGTGGCGTTGGTATTTAAGAGAAGACATTCACGCTTGGCAGCATTGGCATCTAAAAGAAGCGAAGCACATCAGGTTTCATTTTTTTTCCAGGACTTACTTGACAGTCACTATATCCCTGTCACTTTACCTTTGATGTGTTCTGGCTTTGGATGTTCCTATCAGGCTGCTGCTGCTGCTGACCGCTCATCTTCAGGTTTTGCTGCTTTACAGGCCGTAAGAACTGGTTCATAAGAGTAATCCAGACAGGTTAATAAGAGTTACTGTCGCTGCTGATTGCTCACCGTTCAGGTCGAGTCCAAGGTTCGGCAGTGGCACAACCAGCAGGGCAGCGTGCTCATTGTATCCAGCTGGATGTTCCAAAAGTACGTGCTGGACCTCGGGGGTGCTGAGCCAGCCGAGGCCAGTCCTGAGGGCGTGGCTGTGGACCAGGGAACGGCCCAGACGCCAGGGGCAGGTGTGCAGTCGACGCCCGTACCCTCGCCAACACGTGCACTAGCGCAGGCGGTTAAACGCACTCCTGCGACCACTGCTGGTGGTGGTTCTAAGTCTGGCAAGCAGCCACGTGTGCTAGACCCTGAGGTAAGTAAATACATAAAATAATAGTAACAGCATATCAAGTATAGGTGACAACTGCTGCCTTTCATGTCTCTTTCACCTTTGTGCGTATGCACTTGAGCTCACATACGTCTGCATTCTGTCAGAGTCTTTTGTTGCGTTTGTGTCAATGCACGATTTGGGCGGAGTCAAAGAGTGATGCAGGAGCCTGGCAGTCAGTGATAGCGCAAACGCCTCTCACCAACGTGATTACGTCTCTGGTATCTGTGCTGATGTTACTGATCACTGTTGCAGTAGCGCGTGCTACGCTACGAAAGAGTTCTGGTTCAGCCGCACTCATGACGATGATGTCAGTGAGACTGGTCCACTGCCCATTCGCCTTCAGGTTCAGCGCATGCTAGTTGAGGGCGCCTCCGTTGTGATCGTTGACGAGGCGCATGAGCTTAAGAACAAGGTCGGCAAGTACCTGGAGGCCATGGAGCGGGTCAAAACACCAAGGAGGGTGGCGCTGACAGGCTACCCGCTGCAGGTAGGGCGCTCACAGGCCACCCGCTGCAGGTTAGGGTCAAATAAAGAGTCGAGTTGTCTCCGCAGAGCACCTGTGTTCTGTTTTCACTGGTTACAATAGGCTTGGCCCTACCATGTGTTGCTTCATACCTTACATTGCATCGCTTCAAGATGGAACCCAATCAAGCCCTCAGGCCCTCTGTAGCAAGCTTGGTGGCTGAATTCGAACGCCCTGCCACATAGCATGCACATGGGTGGCGCCAGTGTCTGACCCTGCCACATAGCATGCACATGGGTGGCGCCAGTGTCTGACCCTGCCACATAGCATGCACATGGGTGG
>QAXH01005380.1:30167-61131 GCA_004335635.1 Chloromonas sp. AAM2
CCACATAGCATGCACATGGGTGGCGCCAGTGTCTGACCCTGCCACATAGCATGCACATGGGTGGCGCCAGTGTCTGACCCTGCCACATAGCATGCACATGGGTGGCGCCAGTGTCTGACCCTGCCACATAACATGCACATGGGTGGCGCCAGTGTCTGACCTGAACCTGAATGGGAGGTCATCTCGGCAACCACCAAGTCGAATTTGAATTGGACAGATGCGAGGTCAAGTCGAACTGACACATGTGAAAGCAATGCTGGGTTTCAAGTGAACGATAAGATGCCGTCAGGAAGCGATCATTTAGTGGATAAACTCAAACTACCTCAAGTAGCTCCTTACCTTCTGTTCATGGTTGCAGAACAATCTGACTGAGTACCTAACTATGATCAACTGGATTCGACCTCAGAACGACAAATTGGACGTTCAGTGGTACAATGAGAAGCTGGAAAAGCCCATCAATAACGGTGTGTGCTACTGACTAATCACTGCCCAACCACAACATGCAACAGCTGTGTGGCCAGTGCGTGAGTGCTACAGGTCAAGGGCAGCTGGACATGCTGTACACGAACATGGGCCGTGAGCAGTCGTGCATGAAGACCTGCCAGAACCGGGGATCTCACTCAGGCCCATTTTCTTTTGCCATTTTCTTTTGCCATTTTCTGTTGCCATTTTCTTTTGCCATATATGTATGGCCATATGTATGGTGACGATGCATTTGGATGATTCGTTCACCACCACAACTCGCTGTTCAACTCGCTGTTTTCAAGTCTGAAATGACGCTTTGGCTAACTCGTGAATGCCATGTAATGATGGCAATGTGGCATGAGCTTATGGTGCTGTGTGCAGGGCGCAAGACTGACGCCACCCGCCACATGAAGGCCAAGATGAAGCAGGCCCTGGCAATGCTTCACAAGATCACTGATGGGTTCATTCAGGTACGACGGCACTGCTCTCGCCTCAGCGTCCATGGTATGCTCAGATGCTGCTTCCATGCTGTTTTCCATGCCCATGTTCTTGTCTTAATGACAAGCCATGTTGTTGACTTCATCTTGCATCAGCCTCGGCATGTCAGGCACGTTACTGCTGCTGGTTTTGATGCTGCCGCAGGCTCGTACGGATGAAATCCTCCAGCAGGAGCTGGCAGCTGCAGGGGCAACCAAGACAGAGCACGTCATCCAGCTGAGCCTCACTCCACAGCAGGGAAGGCTGTACAACGCTTACACCAGGGTGAGCTGTCGTCGCACATGCTTCAGACAGCTACAAAAGCGACTACTCCTTGACTTCAACATCTACACTGCAAGGCCATGTGATGGCGTGTTCAAGCAGCAGCAAAGCAACACAGTCCAAACACGGAGTTGCTGACATCAACCGCAGAGCCAAAGATGAGTGGCACAACTATGCTCTTCTGGCATCCACATATATAGCCATGCGGATGGCGATGTGTCTTGTGCGTGTACAGATTCTTGAGGAGCAAAAGTGCAAGAAGTCGCTACTGCGAGACATCGAGGTATTCTTCAAGGTACGCCTACATGCAAGCATCACTCCGCAAACCCAACCGTAAAACCCAACCGGATGGTGCGATGCCGCTCAAAGTTACAGGAACTTTGTGGAGGCTTTGTGGAGGCTTTGTGGAGGCTTTGTGGAGGCTTTGTGGAGACTGGCCCTTTGTGGAGAAGGGCCAGTCGGGCTTTCACTGGGATTAAGTTTTAGGGATTACAATGTCACAATGAGTTCCTTAGCCGGGTCTGTGCGATTGCGTACCAGGATAGCTGTTCACATGGCCTGCTACAAGCACGCATCCATGGTCGACTCTGCATTACAATTGCGTATGCTTTTTTCATGCCTGTTGGTGGCTGCTTTCACTGGCAGATTATGCAAAGTTGTGCCGTTCTGCTGCACATCAAACACTGAGTGTTAAAAGCCAAGCGTCTGGCCACACTCAGATAGTTGTGTCGTTGAAGGTAAAGAAAGATACACGACGTCATCTTATAAACCGCAGGAAGATGATCACGACCAGGTGTTCAATGAATTTCTGAGCAAGATGTGTACAAATGCGTACCATTTTCTCAGATCTGCAACACCCCCGGTGCTCTCAAGGACTTGTTCAGCGATGCAAAAGTGGGCACTGTGATCAATGGGGAGGTGGAGGACGCACAGCTCATCATCGTGCCCAGTCAGGGGGACCCGGGGACAGCCCAGCGGGGAGTGGGGAGTGCGTCTGTCAACCCGCCAGCCTCGAGCGTCAAGGGCAAGAAGAAAACCAAGGAGGTGTGTGCGTAAGAGTAACGGGGAATCTGGTTGATGTGAATTGACAGTAATCCAGTATGATTTGGAATGGTTGTACAACTGACTGCTGGTTGTACAACTGACTGCTGGTTGTACAAGAGCGATGTATCGAATACATACATACATTATATGTCTGTGTGTGTATTTACACCAGGGAAGCCGTCAGAGGACACGTAACGGGGTGGAGTTCATGCGCCACTGTAATTTGCAAATCATGTCATGAGAAAGCTGGCTGCACATCGTGCACGGTAAAGAAATCTGGTTGGATGACTGTGTTGCACTCCTTTCTGTCCTGCCCAGGATGCCGCCAAGTTCAAGCTGCCTGAGTCAGTGATCCAGGCGCTAGTAGCAGAACTGGATGTCCTGTCCAGTGGGGAGGGCCCATGGACACAGGTGTGCCAAACATGTGCATGGTTGTAGACAACATACTGGCGCCACAGCGGACCGTGGCTCCGTGCCTGGGCGGTGCCCATCCCGTTTCATGTCCTCTAACGGCTGCCGTGGTGTCAATACATACACACAGGACGTTGGCAGCGCACAGCAGGCCAAGCAAGAACAGAGCCACTGATCGCCGAGCAACAACCATCTGACATTCAATCTTGATGCACTGATGTGGAAGTATGTGGAAATATATGTGGGTACCCACTACCTTGTCGCTACTGATAGGGCTCAGGCTGGTGCTGAAGTGTGACAGAGGTGCCGAGCAGTGATTGCCTGTTGCTTTCTGCAGGAGCCCAAGATGGAGTTTGTGTTGAAGTTACTGCACGAGTGCAAGGCATCCAAGGAGAAGCTGGTGAGTCAAATGCAGTATTGCAAGCCATGGCGTTCACGTATCAAGCAGCTCATGGCTGAAGGTGTGCTATTTGTTTTCCCTCCCTCCCTCCCTTGACCCCGCTGAGCAGTCCTCCCCGGACTGAAGGCCATGTAAGCAACAACAACATGGCTTAAGTATGATTCAACAAACAAGAAGTCATGGCGATACTGCCTTCAATGAATGCACCATTTCATCGTGTCACGTCTCGACATGGATTGGACTGAAAGCAAAGCCATGACAGAAAATCACTTCAACTTGCTACGAGGGTCAAAGCAGTACAATGTGCAGTGGTGCATTGTGTATTTGTATGTGTGCAGGCCATAATTGCACAGCCTGCCATGGTGCAATATATGTCTGTGCAGGTCATCTTCACACAGTCCGCTGTGGTGCTCAGTCAGTTGCATCGCATGCTGAGGGAGCACTTTGATGAGCAGGGCGGCATTGCAGAGGGCTCCGGCTGGTGGCAGATCAGTGGCAAAACTTCTGCGGTGCAGAGGAGCATGAACATCAAGAGCTTCCAGGCTCATCAGGGCTTTGGGGTGAGTGCTAGAGTTCCAATGAACATACAGGCTTTGGTGTGAGTACCTGTTTTAGAACGTTCCAGATCTCCCAATGCTCGTGAGCACTTGGGCTTTCTTTTACTTTCTTTTTGGACGACCCACGTTTGCTCATGATCATGCTCGATGTACACATCTGCAAGCCCATGTATTGTGTCTTGGACCCAGTACACGTGGTACAAGCTGTACAAGCTGTACAAGCTGTCACTTTTGCTGTCCCTTCAGGTGTTCCTCCTGACCACCAAGGCGGGTGCACTGGGCATCAACCTCACCACGGCACAGCGACTGGTCATACTGGATGTGAGTGGGGCTGTGGGGAAGAGGGGTTGTGGATGGATTGCAGGATGGGATGCAAGAGGCGGCAGAACCCTAGGCACAGCAGCAATAGCCCCAGTCACAACTGCTGTGCCACGTACATGAGGAATCAACAGGAAGTGTCAACTGTAGGTTGTCCTGCTGAAGACTCATTCGGGATGATGTTGCTTGCCGCTTGTACGTGTGGCTGTACACCAGTGTAAGCCTGAGTGCAGAACCAGGAGTACAACCAGGCTGCCCACAGGGGCTAGTTAACAGCCATCCAACACGCAAACCCTGTCATTTCTGGGTTGACAGCAACTGAAGATGGCAAACAGACAGGCTGACTGCAGGAACACAGAGGTTTGGACGCAGTGAAGACGGTAAAGGTCAATTTGTTAGGAGCAACCACCAAGAGCCCCAGGTCATTGGAGAGCCAGACGCGTACAGGTTTTCTCTGTCATGCAGATGATGTGGAACCCCGTGTACAGTGCCCAGGCCATGGCGCGTGTGCACCGCATGGGCCAGACCAAGCCCACCTTCATATACAGGCTCATGTACAAGAACACAATGGTGGGGCAAAGCTAGGCCACGCACTAGCAGCAGCACCAGTCTGAAGGCTGTCAACAGTTCCACTGCATGTCTGTAAGGATAATTACCTTCAATGTCTGGATCGGCAGCCATGTCTGCACTTGCTGTCCATAGTGTCATGGTGATTGCTGAGGGATGGTGTCCCAAACGTACCAGCGCCGGTGGGATAAGCAGCTTTGATGTTCAAATCAGCAGCCATGCCTGTGTTGGATGAAGGTCAGAATTGCATGCTGGTAGATGAGAGGTGGTGCCTCGCACACCAGGCATGCGCATTCAGCTGGTGACGTGGACTAGGTGCATCGTGTCTTATGACGTGTGGTTGTTCTTGCAGTACAAGCTATGATTCTCAACAGATGCGTTGATCGGGCGCAAGCCTGAGATGTCTTGTGTTTTTGCGTTGTTTGGTCATGGTGGAAGAACTGAAAGGCGTGCTTGACTTGCCTCGCACATATGTTTTTTTGTGTACCTGTTCTTCAGGAGGAACAGATTTACAAGGTCAACCTGGACAAGGAGGAGCTTGTGCGCAAGGTGAGAAAGCTCTTGGTTTGCAGGTTAACAAATCAGGCGACCAACAACAGCAGACATCAGGAGACAACGTGCCTGTGCTTTCCATCGCTCGGATCAATCTTCCGTCATTTGAACAGCCTCATGACTATCTGGCGGTCACTGTCAATTCCGTGATTTGTGTGCAGCTCAAAACCAGCTTAATTGTGTCCTTAACACAGGTGGTGGACAAAAATTTTAAGGTCCAGAAATCTCTCGAGGCGGAGCGACAGTACTACGAATGGCAGCCTTGCAGCGCACAGCGGCAAGAGCATGTCGAGCAGAAACTGCTGGCGAAAGATCCCTCCATGTGCCGGCAAGACGCTGTGCTGCGCCGCGTGCTCTTTGGAGTCACGGGCCGTCCGACTGACGCAACCGCTGGCACGTCGCAAACGGGCTTGTGGCGTTTTGTGGCGGGCTACCATATCCATGATAGCATGCTTCCTGAAGACCCTTTGCAGGTTTGTGAGGCCTGAAAGGTCACTTCGAACCGTCGACAGGAGAGACGCAAGTCAGTGCACCCAGCCCGTATTCACACGGCACCGGATCTTTGCATGACTTTTGTTGTCCCCTAGATACGCTGCATTGTGGCCAGGATCAACGTGTTACCTTCTGCGCGCCTGCAACAAGCGATTTATATTTTTCCGCGCTGTTTTCGCACTACTTCTGAGGTTCACTAATGACATTGGAAGAGTTTGACAAAGTCACATTGCCGACTGCCGATACACAACCTCGCAGGCCATGACGGAGCGGCAGAAAAACCAACTCATCATGCGATTCTTTAACAAGGAGCAGCCAGACGGATCCTCGGGGCACCGCGTGCTCAAACGATTGAGAAGGGTGAGTAAGGATTGCTGTGGCCTTTCCATCACGTTTTGTACGACTTTGTCATGTACTCACGTTGCCATCTATTCACTGACGGATGATGAATAAAAATGAGTGGCAAATGCAATCTAACGGCGATAATGCCCTGTGTGTCGCCCTGCAGTTGGTCACCGAGAATCAGGACACTGTGCCTGCTGACAGCCATGAGGAGCTAAACGACCTCCTGGCCGATCTCGATGCACCCGATCAGCCCGCACAGCCCCAGGCCAAGGGTCGAAACCGCCATAACCGACCCCCTCCAGGAGCCACACCAGCACATGTACCGGGTTCAACCCCTGCTACTCCAATGCATGCAACAGGCTCCGTTCCAACCACACCAGCACACGTAGCCGGTTCCGTTCCTGCCACGCCAGCACAGCCTACAAGACGCACTGGAGAGGCAACTGCGAGACAAGCAGCAGAGCCGTCACGCACGCACACACCGGCAACGCCCATGCAGTGGCAGGCAGGGGGCGCTGCAACAGCAGGTGATGCAAGGCAGGCACCAGACCCACCAGCAGCGCCTGCGGAGATCAGGTTCGCACCAAGAGATCATTCCATGGGGCGATCCCCTTCAGCCACGCCGGCATTCCCTGCCGGGCCCTCTGCCACACATCCCAGGCCCGCTGGTGCCCACAACGGTGCAACTGCAGCTCACGACTCGCCTGCACGAGCAGCTGCAACCGATGCAAGAGCACCAGCTTCGCCGGCACAACCTGCAGCTGCAGCAACACCAGTCGCCTCGCCTGTTCCGAGGCGCCTCAGTATGATTGAGCAGCTGCTAGCCCGCAGCGCATCCAAGGCACCTGTCCTGTCACCGACCCAGCCCACCGCTGCATCACACCCTGCTGTCACCACTGATGTTTCTGATCCTGGGCATGCTGCCGCTGCAAGCGGGCATACCGCCGCTGTTGATGGCAAGGGTGAAGGTTCTGCTATGCCCGCTGCCCCTTCAGGTGCCATGCCCTCCGCTCCTGCACCACCATCCAACATACACCAGGTGCCTAAACCTGTAAACAATGCAAACACGGTTGTCCCGCCTTCTGACGGTGATGCCAATGGTGCAGCAGCTGTGCCTGCCCAACGGCAGCCAAATTTTTCTGATACTACAGCAGCAGCGCGACAACCAATGCCACCAGCTAATGGGCCACCACTGAGCCCCACGCCGACAGCGACAACGGCTGCTGTTGAGCCTGGTCCCGAACCTGTAGCTCACGCTACGGGAATTGCGGGTAGCAAGCGCAGCCGCAGCCACAATCCCTTACCAGATTCATTCTCAGCAGCCGGTACTTACGGAGCTGCTGCTGCAGCATCAAACACCAACATTCACAGAGTTGACGACCAGGCCGGTACAATCCTCAAGCAGAGTGCCAACATCCCCACGCTGCCACCAGAGGATGGTCACACGGTTGGGCAGGGGCCCGGTTCACACAGTAAGCGGCCCCGAAGCCAGCCCTCCTCGCCTGCTCTGCCCGTGGCGCCGGGGTCAGTTGCTGACTCGGGCGCAGCGACTCAGCTGCCCTCCGAGCAAGAGCCCGCAGCTGCACACGGTCAAGCAGGTGCACAGTTGCACACAACAGATCACCAACCCTTGCCACCCCGACAAGCAGCTGCACATTTGCATACAACAGATCACCAACCCTTAGTAGCACCCCGTCAAGCAGGTGTACCCCCACTGGCGCAGCAACTCTACGACCACGGTTCAGCTGCACCGGTGTTGGCGGGAGCAGCACAACAGCAAGCAGCCCCAGTGAACGCCCCACGAACAGACCACACGACCCAGCCAGGCATCAACATAGCACATCCAGCTGCGGCTTCAGGCAGTGAAGGGCATCAACAGCCTGACAAGGCACGGCAGACGAGGCCTCACTCGCCGAACGGTAGATGCATACAGTGCCCTGCCGTTTCCAACGCAGTGACACCTCCATGTAAAGGTGCTCCGATCAGCAGCCCCACGATTCCAGATACCAACTCACCTCTCTCTCCACACCAGTCAATAAGCGATGGAGGCGCCGCGTCTGAGATGAATGTTAAGCCACGCGCGGGAACCAGGCGGCCCATCAAGGCGGGAAGCCCGGCCCAGTTGGCCAGGGGCCAGGGCAGCAGTGCAGCCGGGGCGACGCCTGCCAAAGAACCTATACTGGTAGATCTAACCATGGATAGCGATTGAGTGCCGCATGACACATGGACGACACGTATTGAAGAATGCGCAATGGTAGATTTGACGATGGATACCAATCAAGCTGTGCCCCCTGGCTTGTGACTGAAGTATCACGAGCACCAATGTCAAACAACCATCACATACAATCACGGCCAACACGGCACATTGCCAACACATTGCCAACACCCTTATGCAACCGCAAGACAATTACCATTCTTGGCACCGGCCGGCTGAACACTCGGCGACCTTGACAGGCAGGACAATGCAGTACAATGTGAGCTGGAGGTACAACACGCTGCCACGAAAACTTGTCTCACACACCCACACACGGGGAAAAAAAAGTTTGCCAGTTCTGGGACAATTCGTGTGAGACAGACAGTGACGTCGTGTCATGTGACACTGAGATGTTGCGCCCTGGTTGGAGTGGTAGACCTGGCCCAGCGTTGTCTGGCACTGAGACGAGACATGGTGTATGTGCGTGTGTTGGTACACGATTTGGTGCACTGCCAGTACTGGGACAGTGTCAATGCTAGGACGGATTTGGTGTGTTCAATGAGTTGTATACTAGGACAGAAGTGGTGGCCAGAGTGTAGTGACACACTTGACACATGGTTACAACACACCCTGACGGGTCACTTACTTATGGCGGGTCACTCACTTACACAATAAGTGATGAGCAATAAGTGATGAGCAATAAGTGATGAGCAGTAAGGGAATTTAATAATCAATTAAAGCCAAGCCTTGAAAACTGGTCCACAATTCTCAGGTCACAACCAACTCAGTTCTCGGGTCAAGCTCATGAGGAGTTGACGTCATCAGACAGACTGGGGACCAGTAGGGTTTATGTCATCAACAGTGTTCACTGCTCATCCCTCAGCCTTCGTCTCAGATCCTGTACATAGCCTGCACAAGCAACCTCAGCTTCCTTGATAGTGCTGTATGGGCCAGCTGGGGCCACCTTTGAGCTCCTGAGGTCCACTGTAGTTGAATGCCTTGTCGTGCTCCTGATGGCGCCCTCCTTTGCCTTCAGGCTGCTGCTTGAAAGCCTCAAGCTGCCCAAGGCTGACCCACACCTGCATAGCACACGACTCCAAGTGGTGTTGTTGGGATGGAAGGCAAAGACATGTCTGTGACGCACCTGTGGACACCTGTGTGCAAACTCCACAGTGTACCCAATAACACTTTAAAACTACAACTAATCACCAACACATGTTCCAGTGGCATCGACAGGAATTGTCCCAGAACTGGCAAACTTGTTTTTTGTCGACTTGCGTCTCAAAGAGACTTGCATCACTTCGACCAACGGTGGAGGAGTTGATAACGTATTGTAACAGCCCCACCGCCAGACTTTCTTTGCTGTGGTGATTAACAGCAGGGTACGGCAGACTGATGGCTTACATACATTATCATCCGACACAGCAGCTCCCATAGAAGTCCCTCCATTGGGACTTGAATTCCCATTCCTTGTGCAGACTATGTCAACAGTTGAATCATTGGTGCCTCACCTGAATTCTCATTGGGGTTGCCACATGTTCCGTTTTCAAACGTTTCTCCCATGGCTGTCCATGTTTAGTGGCACCGACATCCAGCTTGTGTGGGCCCTGCTATGACTCCTGTGGCGTTGTTGCCGCCAGAGGAGGGGCCCGGAGGGGCGGGTGCAGGTGGGGTCGTGGAGCAGTAGTCCCATCCGTCATGGAAGGCGGTGTTGGGGCCCGCAGGCGGTGAGGTGCATGTGCCGGGCAGGACGAAGCACCAGGGGCCACGTGTGTCGGGGTTCTGCAGACAGGAGGAGCAGGCCCAATGCAAGCAGCCTGAGATGACATGCAATGGCTGCTGATCTGGCTTGTTGTTGCTGGCTTGGTCTACCTTGGACACTTTTGCGCTTCTGGCTCCTTTGGTTGTGCTGGCCTGTGTTGCGTCTGATTTATCATAAAAGTTGCTACCGTTCGTCGTTTTCATGCATTCTTCAACTGATTGAGCGCTTGCGGAACTTTCGCAATTTTCAAGGCAATTTCGCAGCAAACTCAATTTTAGTCGGATCCCAGCCAACGCAACTGCCAAGCCTTAGTCGGATTGAAAGTCGGATTTAGCGTCTGCTACGCCACCTGAAGTCAGCAAAGTCATTCCCCAGAGATGCAGCTGCTACAAGTGCTCAATACAGTTTGTCATGCAGTGTCGATGTCAGCCATGGGGCAGTCGTCTAGGTGCCATGCATTGTCCTCAACCCAGTCTGTCAATGCCAGCCATGGGGCAATCAGATCAGTCCCATGCATTCTCCTCAATAAAGTTAGAACAGCCCTGGCACTCATGCCCTCCTAGTGGGAAGGCAGGTGCTGCGCGGACTCGCACACAGGACACCAGAAGCGCCCGCTTTGCCCTTGGCCTGGGATGGAGGCAGGGGCGCTGCAGCTGGCGGGGGCGCTGCAGCTGTTGTGGTCTTCCTGATGAAGTGTGCAATGCTGAACAGTGGCTCATCATCAGTGTCTGCGTCAGGTATCCGGCCACACAGCATAGAACGCACGAATCCATATGTCTAGGTGAAGGTACCATATCCAGCAGCAGCGCACAAAAACAAAGTCAGCCATAGCGCGAGTTTTGTTCGTAAAATCGATCGTCTGTCTCAGGCCTGCCATGACACCACCTGCGTGAATGCTGCATTTGTATACGAGGATAGTTTGAGCGAAAGCATGAGCAAACTCCCGTACCAGTGTGCCGGGAATGCCGTTCGCGCCCCATACCAGCATACCATGCACTGAGGCACGAACAGCCTGAGCACGTGTGATCTGATGCGCGGCCGCTCGTTGGCGCAGGAAGGCCTGCGCATAGGAAGAACTGTTGGCAGATTTACCGGTGCTTCCGGGTTGCAGGATGCGATTTGATCGAGATTCCGGGATGGGGCGCCCCGACACTCACGCCTAAACAGGCTAGCCAAAGCCACAAGAACAATGATTGCGTTTGTCATCCCGATGAGAGCCAGAATTCTGAAAGGCGCAATGCACGGCGCGGCACGGCCCGCCTGTTGGCTGGGCTTGGCAGGGCACCGCAACAATGTTTCGGTCAGCGGCCACTAGTTGATGCGGTTCAGCTGGATATCGCGACGCTGTGCGTATTGACGCTTGCTGAATTAAAGTCACCGGGTGTGAGGTAAGTGTGACTATGGGTACGGGTGTAGAGGTAGAAGCACTAGCCACGTGCGTCTTGACACCTTCCAGAGCGCAGCCAAGCATTGCTTGTGTGCCTTGACCGATCTGGGTCGAGGAGTGCAGGTCAGTCATTGTGAAGGACAGTTTTTGGTGCACGGCCAATTCTGATCCCATACATTCAGCTTCATCTTATTGCCCATTGTTGCCTGCGAGACGAACTTGGCTACCAGCATGATAGCGGCTCTCTGGGTTATCGAGTACCATGTCAGGTGTCGCGATACGACTGTCGCGTGTGTTCCGGCATGCTCACCTTGATCTGCGTAACTTCTGCAAGACCTCTTCCTACAGGAGCTCTGCAGTGGGCAACATGCGTTCTCCGCAGGCCAATGCGCACACAACCACGACAATCCGACTACGACGATTTGTTCGCTTTTTGTTGGAAGCTGAGTCAGCAAGCCGCTCAAAAATCTTTCGCGGATTACATAAACCTCGGCGACCTTGGCCCTCAAATCGCACCTGCAAAGCCAATGGGCGCGCAGGGGACACGATATCTCGCAGTTAGTTACTCAAAGTCGTAGTTTGCGGCCTCAGGCAGGCCTTGGACTTGGTGCGGGTTTAGGTGGCGCAGGTCCTAAGGCGGACTCACTCAGTACATGTCAATAAATACACCCGGCATCAGGGTCAAGTTGACCGAAGCCGAGGCGGGAACTGCAAGTTGAGGTTGAGGATTCGATTCCCACTAGTGGGAGTTACCGAATAGCCCTGTTATGAGAACAAGTGCCCACTCCACCCACAGGAACACATCAACGCGATCTAGTCCACATGGCACCGTTTGTTGAGGTGTGAGGTGCGTGTAGCAGGTGAATCAAGCACATGTGCAAAGGCATGCCTCGAGCTGGCAACTGCATTGTCTCGTTAACCTATGGCAGGTTTAGGGCATGTAGGCTGATGCGCTGACCCTCATTGGCCATCACTAACTACCGCCAGCTGCAATTCCTCCAATCTTTCATGGTGGGACCTTTTCATCCGGTTAAGGCAACGAAGTCTAGCTTATTACAACCTTTATTACTTTATTACGTTCAACAGCCATTCAATTGTCTTTCCCCCCCCTGCAAATACGTACCAACATTCATACCCCAGCAGGCACGCTTCAGCAGACGCACGAACAGCCGCACGCCTGCCAGCAGCAGCAGCACAAGGCTGTAAGGACCAGCAAGGCTCTTCAACTTCCAATGCAAAATCCAAGTGCAATCATTTGCATCACAGTTTTCCACAGGGCTTGCGGGGCCTGTAGCTAAACTTGACTGCTTCAAAACAAAAAATTACAAAGTTGCAGCCACAACATGAGACACCCAGTGTAACAGCAATCAACAACGAGAAACTGGACACACGTGACTCGGACATGTGAAGTAGCAAGGAGTCAATCACCATGTCCTGATAAGAGGCTGGTTCTCGAGGTTCAATCAGGGGTGTCACTTGTTGGCACCGGGGCAGGCTGCCCTTTACCCCTTGGCCTCAACGGGGGCGAGAATAATACGCCTGGGGTAATCTCAACAGGCTGCTGGGTGGTTGTTGGCGGGCTAGGGACGCCAAGGGCAGGCAAACCAACAGGCTGGGTGGGTGCAGGCGGGCTGGGGACGCCAGGGGGAGGCAAACCAACAGGTGGCGAAGGTGCAGGCGGGCTGGGGACGTTAGGGGGGAACATGACACCAGTTGGCGGGGAAGGTGTAGTCGGGCTGAGGACGCCAGGGGCAGGCAAACCAACAGGCGGGGAAGGTGCAGGCGGGCTGGGGACGTTGGGGGAAAAAGCACCACCAGGGATGGCAGGAACACCAGGTGCTGGTGAACTTACAGGGGCAGCAGGTGGAGCTGACGCATTGGCCGTGCCACTGTAGTCAAAGTACCTGTTGACGGATGATGGGCCGCCCAGTAAGCCGTACGGAAGGCCTATCTGGCACGTCTGCGGGACGACTTCGCACCAAGGGCCCATGGGGTCGTTATCTGGGATTGGTAGACCAAAGAACCTGTTTGACCCAAGGCCTGTGGTGGGCCAAGACGGCTTGCACAAGCACCGGGACTGAGTGCGTGGGGCGCTCGATGCTTGACAGTAGTCCCAGATCCTGCAGATACAGGGCGACTTTGAGTTGTCGGCATCATGAAATGTTCGTATACATGCGAGCACTGGGTTGTGCGCACTCATCTGAGGTGGCATGGCATTGAACAATGCGGGCCAGCCATTTTGATGAACACGCAAACCGTTGTTGTCGTATGGTGTGTGCAACAACAGCTGTTCAGCACTCAGTACTCTGTTTCGGAATCAGGAGAGGCAAGTGTGGAAAGTTGGTGGGTGGCAAGTTGACGTGTCTGTTGAGTGTCTGGTCGGGCCGTTTCCTGCATCGGGGGCTTTGATCCGGCGCAACTGTGAATCGAACACGTGCTCTGCTCTCAGTGCGCTGTTCCCTGCACTCTTTTTCATGCTCTCAGAACGATGCGTGATACGTAAAACAACTGCACTCCAAAGGTACATGGCGTCGTGTGGGATGGGGAGGGGCTTGCATCATAAGACGTGTTAGATGCATGGCCATGAAGCCACACTGGAGACTGGTGATGTATGCATGCATCAATTGCTGGCCTGTGATCAGCGCCAAGCACAGAAGCACACACACTCGACTCACACTGTTTCCAGACCAAAGGGCTGCCAGGCGCAGGTCTTGGCATCTACTTCGCACCAATCCCCAACAGGATCATCATCGGGGTTTCCACACACGCCACCAGTGAAGTTGCTCGTAGTCTCCTTGACAATATACTTCCAGTTGGACAGGCAACGACAGCCTGAGGCAGTAATTACGCTTTCTGCAAACAACAGAAGCTGAAGATGCAATGCTGTTCCACTGTGCTTCCAGTCGCCCTGTCCAAGAGTCGGTATCTGGGCCCGGTGAGAACTTGTCTAAACTGTGGTGGTAACAGGATCCCAATCTGGCAGGGCATGCTTATGAGACAGCGACACACTCTGGCAGTGCATGAGATACATTGAGTCTAGAAGTATCTTGGCATTGAGCCACAGAGTCGGGCAAGGTGGAGGTGGCCAATCATTGGTTTCTTAAGGGTTGCCAGGTGTCTTGAAATCGCCCTCTGGCCTGGGTGACTTGGCTGAGAGCACTGGCTATTGTACAGCGCAAGCTTACAGGCACATGTGCTGCACTTTTTGTGGCTTGCATCGCTGCATGTGCTCGCACACGTCTGTCCTTCGCTGTTTTTGAGCAGGCAAGCGCAGGGCCGCAAGGTGTGACACCTGTCCAATGGCTTGCTCACCTGGTGTTGAAAGAATTGACCTGACGCCTGCCTCTCCTTGTGGAGTGCAGTAGTCATATGGCTGCTTCGTGCTGTTCAGGAAGCCAGCAAATGAACTGCAAGTACTGTTGTCCACTACGCACCAGCCTGCATACAAGTGCCAAACGCAAAACGTGCACCTGGTGGTTTTGGGTGATGCCGCGCAATTGCGTTGAATCGCCAACCTTGCTCTTTCAGGGGACGAACGCCAAGAGGCGTGCCGTGGTTAGCTTCAGCAGTCAAGAAGCAGTTGATTGATCGCAAGCACAAACTTATTTTGCACTTCAATGTTGAGCAGGCGCAGCCTCAGGCGTGCCATTGCTCTAAAATAATCGACTGCTATGGGATGTCGCATGTCGTATGTTGTATAAACTGCTTCATGAACGCTCAGAGCCGCAGAGACAGCAAGCGATAGCAAGCGACGGCTAGGACCCATTACCATCTCAAATCTGTTGCCCGACGCACCACGTGATTTGTAAGCTCAACAATGACGACATCTTCAGAAGATCAACTCACCTCCGTTCGGGTCGCCATCAGGGTTCCGGCAACCGTATTGCGTCGGCGTACTGAAGAAACCCAGCCAGGAGGCCTTACAGGTGCAGCCAGCCACCGTAGTGTTTGCGCTATTCACACCAGTGCTAGCAGCGCTGGCGTTTGGTTGGATCACCACCTTTGACAAGGGTCCGCAGTAGTCCCTGTGATCGGTCACGTGAAGCAGAAACTCAAACTTAGATTCTCGGGGCAACGGGGTGACATGTCTCCATACAAATTGAAAGTTTCACGGGCAAGGGCCCAAAAACGGAGATCACACGACGGTGCGATGGCCAGCTGCAAGCGTCAACTTGCTGGAGTGGCAACAGATGCACTGTGTATACCGCCGGCGACACAGGCATCCAGCGTACGTGACATACAAGTGCGTGTGGGCGAAGGTTGGCACCACGGCGTGATTCCCTCCCATCCAGAATGTGAGCCTCGTGTCCTTACCATGCACCTCGCGGCATGCGTGAGCGCTCAGGAGCTCGATCACAAGTGCGCTCGTCCACGCGACACCATGGGCCCACTGCAGAGCGGCAACGTGCAGCCAATCACCTTCAGCGCTGATTGTGCACACAGAGCCAGGCATAATTCAGCCAACGACAGGTTTCCTCCGTGGCAAATGCACTCCTGCTCATGACGGCAGCAGCCTCAAATGAAGCCGAACTTGCAGCAGAGCTGATCTGAGCAAAGCATAGACAAACAGACCATTTTCCAACTCACTGTCTGGATGCTTGATCTACAAGCACTGGGCCGGAACCAGTGATTTGAGAGAAGAACTTGCCTGGATCTCTGTCAGGGTTGGCGCACTTGCCACCCTGAATGGTCCTGTTGCCAACGTACCAAGTGGTAGCACACCGGCAGCCAGACAAGGAGCGTTCAGGTGTCACGTTGGTAGAAACCGCAGTGGTGTTGCAGTAGTCCCACGGTTGGGCGGCAGTGGGGCGCGCTGCAGGCTTGCGTTGACACGTGGTGTTGTCCACCTGGCACCAGGGACCGTCTGCATGCAGTGCAGTGTTGAGCTACATGACCCTGTGGCCCAGGGCAAGCAAGCTAGTGAGGGCCTGTATTCGTTGGGTGAGTTTTTCCCCCACACGGTTCAGGGGTCAACTGCTTCAGGGAGGCTTGTCATGATGAGTGCAAGAATACGAACAGATGCTGACGCCACCAAGTGTGAATTGGAAGGTTCAGATGCGACCCTGTAGACCTGTGGCTGTTCCGGATGTCTTACAACGTGAGCGTCAAAATTGCCCGCGTACTGCGTGTATTAACAATACAGGTTACCTGACCAACCAGTACAATGAGAATCGACATCGGATAGGCAAGTAATGCGCAAAGGTTGCAGAACAAGATATCATGCAATTTATCAGCCTCAGTTGGGTGCATTTTGTGGCAACTTACGTGGGTCCAAGTCTGGGTTGCCACATGTTCCGTTTTCAAACGTTTCTCCACTAAATGTCCATAATGAGAGACACTGACATCCAGCTTGTGTGGGCCCTGTTATGACTCCTGTGGCGTTGCCGCCGCCAGAGGAGGTGCCCGGAGGGGCGGGTGCAGGTGGGGTCGTGGAGCAGTAGTCCCATCCGTCATGGAAGGCGGTGTTGGGGCCCGCAGGCGGGGAGGTGCATGTGCCGGGCAGGACGAAGCACCAGGGGCCACGTGTGTCGTTGTCAGGGTTCTGCAGACACAGACAGTTCTAACATTCTGACTGCCATCCAGGCTGGCCTTCTCACACGCATTGTCCATGTATGGTTCCAGTCCTGAAGGCCAGCCTTGTTAAACCAAACCAATGCACACACCTGACACTATACACCCTGCCCACTGTTGATGTTGAGCGTGAGCGTACCTGGCATGTGCCGCCTGTGAATGAGCGTCCTCCGTAGCCCCAGATGGGCAGGCAACTGCAGCCCGCAGCTGTTGTGGCTGCAGGGATAGGCAGCAGGACAATCAAGAACATACGATTTGTGCAGTTTGTTCAACACTATTTCAGTTGGTCTTGCAATTCAAGTGGAATGGCTGACCAAGCATCCAACACTGCAGACTTTGGTTTAATTCATTGCCTACCGGATGTGTTGCGTGGTAGACATACATCCCAGTCCAGGGTTAGGAGGCCATTCAGCAGCGGGTAACTGGGTCCAAGTTGGCTGAATGGAGGAAAGGAACAGCTACTAGTGTTGACAAAGCACCAGGTCTGGTTCTGCAGCGCAGCAACGTACACAGTGGTTGATATCACAACAGCCAATTCACGCCAGGACGCGAATCCACATGCACATACGTCTGCACTTCGAAGCAAATTCTCATCTATGTATGACGCGTTTGATGACGAACAAGCTAATGCATAATATACAGACAGGCATGGATACTAGTTTGAGTTACCTGCATTCATCCGGGGCACTGGTTCGTCCCGCGCACCTGAGTCCCTGGGACCTGAGTGTCGATAACGCCGCTGCTGCAGTTGCCCTGAAGCTTCTCCCCTGATCCCGCGTACCAGGTGTCGAGGCACGAGCACCCTGAGTATGTTTGAACTGATCCAGAAGCGCTTGATGGTGTGGGGCGACCTGCGCACAAGGAGAAGATTGCGCTTTGGGTCGCAAGATGCGCATGTATCGATGGCGGGCCGTGACGCGTCCCGACACTTACTGATTTGCGCGTTGGTGGACTGCAGTTTTAGGCATGTCAAAGCAACCAGAAGAACGACTGATTTTGCCATCACAGTGAGTGTCGCAAGAACGACTGCGCCGCGACAGTCGCAAAACCTAGTTTATGAAGGTTTTGTGCGCGCGGTACTTGCAAACATGTGCAGGAACTCCCAAGTCACAATGTTATTTCCCACGCCCAGGAGTCTTCCAGGGACGCCAGTAAAGTGTGACAATGACTAATGACCTGATCATTGAATGTGCCAAGCCAAGCGCCCAGCCAAGCCATTGTTGTTCTCTTAACTATGTGCAGTAGCTGGGAATTTAGGGTCAGCGTGTTCAGGCCAAACAGAGCTCAAATAAGCATGTCCACCTCGCTGTCAGGAATCACCTCGCTTTCAAAAACTGGGCTGGGAATGAGCCGCTTGACATTGCATCAGAAACGCACACTTGCTTCATCAGATGGTTGTCAGAAGCGGTAGCATTGTTCCAAAATCAAATGCAGCCCTTCAACCAGTTCAATTGGAAAGGAACCTGACACGTTTCAATCAGAACAGCATCTGCAACCGCTAATCGTTTGACTCAAAGCAAACGCCTGTGTACCTGGCCCAAATCTGTTACTAACATGCAAGCCAGATCTGGCTAGCATACATGGCATGGGGACGAACAACGGTTTGGAACAGGCGCAACATGACGCCGGGCATGTCTTGGGTGACTCTGGGTGACTCTGTCCACTTTCCACTGGAGACCCACACCTCTGTCCTTGGCAGCCACTTGTGTGTCACGCATGGGCTTGAACATGGCACCCCCCACACACACACAGCTCCGCTGCTCGCTTAAGATTCAAGCGTGAGGTAAACAGCATGCCTAGATGACTGAATGATTCGACTTGTTCACTTGCGCGTTCCCTTGTAGTGAAGCTCAACAGAAACTGTAGTGCTAGGTCCGCAAAGCGAGCGCTGGACAAAGCTTGCTTGGCTGATCAGGCTGGGGCTTGAGGCAAATGCCTAAGCCAGCCTCCTCTGGAAGCTCAAGATCAACACTGGGCTGAGTGGACAGCCGTGTCTGACGCCTTGTCTCTGGAAAAGTGGCTCTGTGCTCTTGGGCCCGTCCCTCAGACTGTACTGGTGACCGGGCGTGCAACGCTTGGATATCACACACCAACACTTGACTCTGTGATTGTTACATTGAACCAGTTCCAACCGTTGAACCCGTTTCAAACACCGTTCCATCAATTCTGATGTATTGCAACAGGCCTTGATGTGTAAAGAAGTCTTCCGTGTTGTCATGTGCTGTGATGTCAACCTCGTTGTTGGTATGTGTGAATTGATATGTTTTCAGGCCCCATCTTGGGTCTAACGAGGTCTGCGGTCAGGATAGCACCTCATGGGGTTGGCCACCACCATCACTGTCCTGGTGTGTCGCAATCCCCTTCACATGTAGGTTGGACGGGTTGGAATCCAATCCCTCCGCTGATTGGCTGCAGCAGGCTTGAGGGCCCACTGAACTAGACATGGCTAGACAATGACAATGAGCGCACAACTAATCACTTGGTCCAGTATCTTTGATCCACAATAGTAAGCAATGACGGGCATGTACAACAGATGTCTCAGCAGGAGTTGCTTGACGTTGGAATGGCTCTTCAAATCCTGCCACTTGCTTGTTGGCCAGCCAGCAGGCAGCCGACGAGGGTTGGCAACAAGTCACGTGTGCTTCTGCTTGGACTGTTGCTGTCAAAGAGATGCAAAGCGTTGTCTACAGCGCTCTGTTCATTTCTATTGCTGGTATGTATGACTTGCTGCTGTGCGTACGATGGGAAACGCTTCACTTGTACGTTGGACGGGCTGGACACCCTCCCCTGTAGTGAAATGTAATGTTGTCAGCCTTGTGCCACCTGCATATTAAGCAAACACTCGTGCCCCATGGTTGCACCTGTAAAACTTGTCACTGCAGACCGTCGAGATGACAGATTCAGGCTCCATTAGAATGAAGCGATGTGGCAGCAGGCTCTACGTCGCAAGATGGGCATGGGTGACTGATGCGAGGTTCGCCCCCAAGGTCCTTGACCCACTGCCTGACGGTAGCGAAATGCATCATGATTCCTGAATTCTGATTCCTGAGGCCTGCTTTCTGGAACAGGAGCACTCCATGAGCACATGCTCCTTGTCTACTTCCTTTCCTGTGGTTCTAAAGTCTGCCCTTGAGTTGGTGTGTACATGTGTTGTTGATCGGGGCAGACATGTATTATTAACAGGGCAGACTTAATACCACAGGTAGGAGGCAGACAAGGAGCATGTGCTCATACAGCTTAGTGCAGAAAGCAGACCTCAGCGAAGAAGACCCATGCACGTGGCCAGTAACAGGCCCCAGAGTTCCTTTCGAGTCCATCAATTCACGCGGTGTGGAGCTTGTCTGAACCGCGTGACTTGCTTTGTTCTTCTTAGCACGACGTCAACCTGGTAAATCAAATTGGTCGCGCTTAGAAACCCCAATCGCGCCACGCCCACCTTGACCCCCCGGCGAGATATTTATCAGAGGTCGTCAAATCCTGCTACATCATCTGCTTTTATATACCGATTGACTTAAGGACGTTTGTTTCGAAGTCGATCTGAGCTTGCTCTCAAGAACTCATGGCTTACAGAGTGGCGGCGATGCAGATGCTTGCATCGTTTGGGCGTGCCAGCGCTCGACGACAGTCGTGCGGCAGAGTGGCGCAGCTGGCTCTGGCAGGTGTGGCGGCGGGTAACTCTAGTCGAACTCTGAGCGTCATGCCGGCGTGTAACCAACACGTCCACTTTTCCTGGGCATCACAGGTGCACCTGATGTAGGCGCTTCTGGAGGCTTTGCCGCGTCCCAGGGTGCCTCTAACAGCTTGAGGGCTGCCCATGGCTTCAGAGCTGCCCACGGCATGGCGATTCCTACCAGCATGGCAGCGCTTGGCCACCACATGGTAGTTCCTGACAATTTGCATGAGTTAATCCTTCATGACGTATTCGACGATCTTAACACCATTACCTGGGGAGGGGCCGAGATTTGGTGTGACTTCTTGACATGTTGACTTCCGCCACAGTGTGTATCCACAAGTTCATCTATACCATGACTGTTATGCCAACTCAGCCACTTGATTTGCGAGAAAGTATGCTGGCATACCGTCCTGGTTTCATGCGCACTGAGCATGCTTGCATGGTGACCTGTCTGCAGGCCCAGCCAGCACAGCGGCCAGGCGCCACCCCACTCACAGGCAGCTGCACAAGCACCAGCTCAGCAGTGGACGCACCAGGCGCTTCACTCTGTGATAGCAGCTCGGAAGGCGGCTCAGTTGACCAGGCAACATGTAGCGAGTCGGAGGACGAAGGGGTAAAACCACTACCGCGCCCTTGGGCCCCTGATGATAGACCACGATGTCATCAACTACCATCGCCTTCAAGCCAGGGAATGGCGCGCAGCCTGTCATCATCTGCTCTCTGCACTGCAAGGGCTGCATGGACTCGGCCAGATCAGCGCACGGGCCTCAGATCTCTCAGCATGACATCTCTGCCCACTCATGCAGGTACAGTAGGGTTACGGTTCAGGTAGGGTGCACATCTGCCTGCACCCAAACACAGCAGCGTTACAGCAGCAGTTGACGGTAGAGTTACAGTAGGTTGTCGTCAGCATCCAGCAGCAAGTTACAAGTCCCAGAGCAACCGACAACAGACGTTCTGGAGCAACAGACGGCATGGACATTCAACAAGGTGGGTTGGCAAGCTGTCAAATCCATTGGCGAACAGTCACAAACAAACAAGTGAATGCATGACTGCACGCATGCAGGCGCACCTGCACTTCAAGCTTCCCCTTCCGAGCCAGTGGTATACATGAGCAGCAGCAGCAGTGACGGCCAGGAGCAGGACCAGCGTCAGTGGCGGAAGCAAAACGACTTGCGCATCACTGCAGCGCCGGGCGCTGTTATCCCCGATGCCATGCTCACCTTCTCTGACAGCAGGTTCCCACCCCAGCTCTATACACTGGTAGGCGTCCTGGTTGTGGATTAAGCGTACATCAACCTGTTGAATTCCAGTTTGTTGGGCACGCTCTCACGCACATGCATACTCGACACCATGGCTAACCAGAGTGATGCACACGCGAGTCTGTTGGCATCCAGTTGGCTGGGCACATTCCCATATACTTCCACACTAGGGCGAATAAGGGCGATGGCTGCACTGAGGCTTTCGTTTTTATCACGTCAGATAGCAGGCCACATTCATCATGTGTCTATGTGATTGTCCTTGGGTGTGCGTGTTCGGGAGCCTGGGCTGACTCTTGATCATTACTGCTAATCTGCATGACAAATGCCACATTCCAACATACCTGCATCATGTGAGGCGATGGATACGTATGCACTGTCTCCTCATTCACTCTGGGATTTCTGTCGTCTATCGTCAGTTCCAGCAGCATGCAAGCGGCATTCTGATCCCTTGCTGTTAAGACTGATTGCTTGAAGTCCTTTTCTCAGATATTTCCATCCGTCTGCCCATGCCCAACCATTTGCTCGGTCACATGCTCCCACTTTGTCACCTGCAGCTGAAGAAGGCCGGGTTTAGCCAGCCCTCGGCCATCCAGGCCCAGTCCTGGCCCATCGCCCTTTCAGGGCAGGACCTGATCGCCATTGCCAGCACGGGATCGGGAAAGACAGCGGGGTACCTGCTGCCAGCCATGGTCGGTGTCCTGAGAATTGTTTTGCCACTTAGTAATTGTGAGATTGACGCAAATCTGATGGAGCAAGGGAGCATCATGTCACATGCACACCCCCATGTCACATGCACCCCCTCATGTCACATGCACAGAATGTCATACGCACACCCCCATGTCACAGTTGTGCATTCATCATGTGTTGCTGCCATCACCGTGATCATTTTTCATCCATGTTGCTAGACCTGTGTGACCCCAAGCACTGAGCAAGTGCGCATGCATCATGTCAAACAGATTGGATGCGTAAGTGGCATGGATAGATGCAGCATGACAAAGACTTGTAACCAGTATGCAGACTCACATACCACCAATGTGTCACCCGTAAAGGGTGTATGCATTAGCGGTGTGTTCGTTTAACACACTGCACCATGTGGCAGGTGTGGACTCTGCATGCACGCATGCATGCATGCATGCCTTTGTGCCATACCATGTGGTAGATGTTCATGCATGCCTGTGCATCCTGGTAGATGCTGATTGTGTATGCATGTATGTATGCTCGACAGGCTCGCATGTTCACTGGGAGTCTCAAGCATCTGACCGCTGCTCCACGCCTGCCCGCCAGGCAGGGCCGCCATGCCTACTCACAGCCTTCCACATACCTAGGTGAGTCATCTTCCGTGACATACGAATATAACATGTTATACATACCTAGGATACATACCTCAGTGAGCAAGGCTGTGAGATCATTCAGCAACAGCCTCCTCAGCACATGGCGTTCGCCCAAAGGTTCGCCTTAAACATGACACAAGGCCAATGAGGATCATAACACAGGGATCGTTTCTACAAGGCCATGTGATCATCTTGAGAGCTCCATGGCTGACACAATCATCTCATCACTGGTGTATGCTGTGTTGGTGTTGTTCCATGGCACAACGAAGACTAGGGGCCAAGGAACGGTGGAGAGCCTGTATTGCACTCAACTGCTCTACAAAGACAAAAAGAAGTGATGGTGGCATGTACTTGCTGCAGTACATAAGTGATGGTGTGCCTGCCAAATGGTGGCATGCCACCTAGTAACCTGTGCGGTGGGGCTTGCTGGCCTGACTTGACGTCTGTGTTGTAGTCAGGTTCATCATGCCGTTATTTTCTCCAGCGCCCGAGTTACATCGGCATTAAGTCCTCGCAACGCGTCAGTCCGTCTCTTTTACTACGAATTACGTTGGCATCGAATGCTTTGAACGTGCAAATTCGACCAATTCTTACGTGGTGGTTTGGAATTGCGTGCAGGGCCCCTGGTGCTGGTTCTTGCACCCACACGCGAGTTGGCTAGGCAGATTCACGACCAAGCAGCCCTGTTCGGCACTCCCCTGGGCATCAAGAGCATGTGAGTGGGTGGCATTGGCCGTCGGTGGCTGGCATGTAAGAGCATTCGGAAGGGCATCAAGCGCATGTGATCGGGTGGCATGTGTGAGCCAACTGATAGCTGACACAGACATTGAAGGGAAGTCTTTGGTTGGCCGATGCCCAGAACTGGCAACGTTTTTTACTGGCTTCTGTTGTTACACATGTTCACCGGCAACAACATGACCTGTACCACCTCTCTCATAGGCTCTCTGCTGTGAACGGTATGCTTTGTACAATACCTCAGCTTGATTCTAATTCGCTGCAGAGTGTATGATCTGTGCTGATTGTAACATGCATTTGAAGAATTGTGCGTATGCGTCATGTGCATGTGCAGTTTATGACACGTGCATGTGCTGTTTGCGTCACGTGCATGTGCTGTTTGTGATACTTGCACGTGCTGCTTGTGTCACGTGCATGTGCTGCTTGTGTCATGTGCATGTGCATTGCAAGCTCATCGATTGACAGCCAACAAAGAACAACATTCCCTTGAGACACTTGCGTTTCACTGCGGATGGTATCAAACCCAGCAAACCTAGCTTAGCCCTAGTATAAACTTGAGGCCCTGGCTGAGCCGCAGTGAATAAGAGGCTCAGGTTGACCTTCATGGAATTTGGGACAGCAAATTAAACTTTGACAGAAAAAAGACAAGACAGAAAAAAAATGATGATGAAATTAAACTTTGCCACGATGAACTCTGGAGCACTGTTGCATATGCCTGCATGCAGTGCTGTGTACGGGGGCGTGGACAAGAACGCCCAGCTCCGGGCGCTGCGCTCAAACCATCCGCAGATTATTGTGGCAACGCCGGGCAGGCTGTTGGACCTGGTGGAGACCGGCATGATGCCACTAGGAAATGTAGGTTCAACATGCGTATGTGTTGGTTCTGCCTCTAGTGTTATGTGTTATGTGTTATAAGCAAAAGCTCATGAGCCTTGTTGTTGCTTGCTGACTTTGCAGGTTCAGTACTTTGTGTTGGATGAGGCAGACCGCATGCTGGACATGGGCTTCGAGCCACAGGTGCGCTTGGGTTGAATGGACCGGCAAGAAGCATGAAACGAGTATGCATGTGGCACAGGCTTCTATAGCAGCGCACATGACACTAGAGGAGAAGTATCCATGCATGAGGGCGTTGGTGCACTCTCCAGCATGTACGCATGTGGACAGGCACTCGTATCGTGCCCCTGATCAATCTATAGCAGAATGATAGCAGAGTGAGTATGATGTCAGAGCATGCCCACATTCAAGCACAAGCTGGCTTTCTGCAGTCAGGTTGTCTTGTCACCACTGCTCCACACATATCTTTGAATCTTCCGTTGTTGTCGTTGTCATGATTGCCATGTTTGGGCAACTGTACCTTCACTCATCATTCTTCCTTTGCACACACTGATTCTTTCCCTTCCCTCTTCTGCGCACGTACATCAACTGCCAAGCGCTTTGGTTTGCGCCTTCACTCTTTGTTCCATGCCCGCCACCTTCTTCACCGTCTTCTGTGCACCTTCATCTCCTCGTTGTATGTTCATTGATCTTTATTCTGAGCTCCTCCCCTCCTTACCTGCCGCACAGATTCAGCAGGTGGTGAACATGATACCGGTGGCGCCCACCCGCCAGACGTGCTTCTTCAGCGCCACGTGGCCTAGAGAGGTCAGTTGATCACGTGCATGGCATGACCATCGGCGTCATCGGTGCATGGCGGCCTCTGCGCACCATTTCATCCGCCAGTCTCACCATGCCTTTGAGAAACTGATGATTGTTTGGAAAATAACAGTTTAGGCACTACTTTGGGGAAAGAAATGTAAGCGATAGTTATAAGTGCCGATCCCCTCGGTTTCATTCAGCCAGCCCTACCGTGCTGCTGTGATCTGTCCTACTGCTGTCTCAGGTCCGTCAGCTGGCCGGCACCATCTCCGGCAGCAACCCCGTGACGGTTTTCATCGGGAAGGTATCCGACCAGCCCGTGGCCGCTAAGAGCATCACACAGGAGGTGGTCATAGTGGAATCAGAAAGGGACAAGTACGAGCAGCTCAAGGAGTACCTCACAAAGGTGACTGAGCGTGTTACAGATGTGACAGTTGGTTTTAGCAGCATTCAAGGGCGTTGTTAGTGTTTCTCTGGAGCACAGGTTTGGTGACAACAGCGATCATGTTGCTGGCTGTGCAAGTATATATGTATTTACACCAGGGAAGCCGTCAGAGGACACGTAACGGGATGGGCCCCGCCCTGGCCTACCCTGAGCAAGACAGCTCTTGCAAGTGCACTTCAGTAGTGTTTAGCCTACGTATTCAAAGCAAGCAACATTGTGCGACAATCATTCTATTTCAATCAAATTAACGTTCATCATTTTTCACACTCTGCTGATATGTAGATTGTGAGTGAGGGTGACACATCAGGGCAGCCACCCCTGGGCCGGCGCCACCCTGGCCACACCAAGCCCACACACCGGATGATCATCTTCACAAACACCAAGTACAAAACTGATGAACTCATGGATTGGATCAACAACCAGTGAGTGAAGGGCTAGCTGAACTGGCCGCTCCAGACATAACCTGCACTGTTAGCACACCATATGCCTATATTGTTTTACTATATCATAATGTGGCTGTATTTCTTAGTCCTGGCAGCGAGCGACTTGATAGGCAAGGCACTGCACCAGACTTTGCCATCCAGACAATTTGACAGTGGTTTTGGACCCCGGCCGGCAGCAGCAAACCGGGTTTTTGGCCCGAAACGGTTCTTGCAAAGTAGAATCTTGTGGGTTTGGTTTGGTCAATACCTGATTAGTACTCGTATGCCTCGGTGCCGAATTGCAGGCTTGACATGTCTGACGGGTTCTGCAAGCGCCAGCACATCGCAGCATATGCTACTCCTGCATGCGTATAGGTCAAACACGTGTTATGTTCATCATGCCTGACTGCACAGTGTGCAGTGTTTCGTGGTTTTGAATATAAACAAACGTTACTTCGTGTCTGTTTGCAGGCCTGGCCTGCCTCAGAGCGCTGCAGTGCACGGCAACTGCACCCAGTACATGCGGGAGATGGCACTGCGGCGCTTCCGTACCGGGCAGGTGAGCGATTTGTTTGCCTACATGCAGCTTTTTTACATCAGGGAAGCCCTCACAGGACATGGTGCGGGATGTCTCATACCATGTGATGTATGCAAGCTTGAGAAACGGATAGAAACCGCTGCTTTGAAAAAGTTAGCCGTTTATTAAGGCACAGAAAGTAAAGAGTGCTGTCTGGGGTCGCGTCCAGATATCGTAAGGCTGCACACTTCAGATCTGCACGTCATGCCATGTTGTCTTCCATGTGCGCTCTCTTGTGGCAAGGCACCTGTCCTGCTTCTAGTTCATGCCTCAACAAACGCACTATGAAATCTAATGGCAGTAAATACCAGGCATATCAGCATCATAAGTACCATGTTGTATGCCGTGAATGCCCTTTCTTGTTCAGGTGCCCATCTTAGTGGCAACAGACGTAGCAGCCCGGGGCCTGGATGTGCCTAACGTCACGGCAGTCATTAACTTCGACATGCCCTTAGCCGGAAGGGTGGGTGGTGCTTCGCCCTTCCATTCACATGGAGCATTGTGTGCTTGTAGCAGTTTCCATTATCATCATCATCAACATCGTCATCATCACAGTTTGGCCATTCAACAGGTTGATGATAACTGCCGCAGCGTTAGCACTTGATGCACGTGTGTGATTTACTCCAATGTCTATTTACACACTGGCTTGCTCTATTTGCCTATCTATGTGCATATCTATCCATTCATCCATCTATGCTTACTGCTGCTGTGCTGCACAGAGTGAGGACTACGTGCATCGCATTGGTCGAACAGGACGGGCCGGCGCTACTGGCAAGTCCCTGGCACTGATCGGTCGCGAACACGATTTAGATTTTGTGCCTGCGCTGGTCCGGGTAAGGCCGCGAGACCGATCTAGACTCATCTTCGTGCATCACTCACATGTTTGTGCATGTCACTCTTCACATGTTTGCGCATGTCACTCTTCACATGTTTGCGCATGTCACTCTTCACATCTATGTGTATGTTACTCTTCACATGTTTGTGTGTGCCACTCTTCACATGTGTGCGTACGTCAGTCTTCGCATGTTTTTTGTACGTCACTCTTCACATGTTTGTGTACGTCACTCTCACATGTTTGTGTACGTCACTCTTCACATGTTTGTGTACGTCACTCTTCACATGTTTGTGATGGCCACCGTCCTGACCTACCGTGAGCAAGAACACAATCTGGACGAAGCGAAAAATGCAGCCATGACGGGCTCAAGACCGACAACGGGAACAACAAGCCATGCCCAAACTGACGCCTTCCTGTGCATGCGTGTCTTGTGCCTGTAGATTTTGAACGATGCTGGTCAGTCCGTGAGCGACGAGTTGCGAGTACTTGCAGCGGAGGCTGATAGAAGCCGTGGAAGAAGCCGGGGCAGAGGCGGCGGTTTCCGGGGGTCCGCCCCACGCAGCCGCAGCAGTTATGGCGGGTATGGTGCTGGTGGTTACGGTGGCGGCGGGTATGGCGGCGGTCGTTATGGTGGCAGTTACGGCAGCGGCGGTTACAAAAGTGGCGGCGGTCACAGCGGTGGCAGTAATGCTGGCGGCGGTTATGGTCGAGGCAAATACGGGGGGAAAGGCTCCGGTGATGGTTACGATGCGGGTCATGATAGTGAGCCATCATACAGCCGCGGCAGCAGCAGGGGTGGCAGGCGGGGCGATGACTATGACTACTAATGTCCCACAACGTTGCGCAGTCACATGTTAGCGAACAAAAATGCTGTTGAATTAAAGGTCTGTTAATGACAAGAGAGAAGCGGTTGGTAGTTTGTGCAGGCTGTTGCAAGCAGCCATGCCAACCCTCTTGTAATCGTAGATGAGTATGTCTGCGGTGAGTTTGTAGTTGTTCAAGGCACGTTTCAGGCACGATGGATGCTATTGGCTTGCCTTATGCCAACAAGGTGCCCATTAACTCTTATGCTGAATTGTTACCGACTGCCTGTAATGCATGAACCGTTGAGGGCCTTGTAAGGGGTTTGGCAAGGGCTGCATGACAAAGGCTGGCGTGAGGGTGGCGTAGACTAGCTGTGTGTGCTTTCAGCAGGCACCATGGCGTGCCTTGCATAGTGAGAGAGCAACCACTAGCAACTTGAGGGCAATTCGAACTGATTCACTCACTCACTGCTGGCGGCAGTCAGTGTGGTGGCTCATCCTATGGGGCGCTTTCCTTTGCCGGTGATTGTCACTCTCAGATTGCGCGAATTCCTTTCGCGAAAGTTGATCGGATGTTGATTGCCAGCGATGGGTCAGCTCAGACTTCTGCGTAGCCGTCGCACTAGCACAGATGTCAGCAACATCAAGCCCAGCAGTCAGAAGTAAAAATCGCAGTGGTGTTATGACGACCTGCCAACCTGTCAATCTTGGACGTTGGTTACCCGTCCTCGGAACCAACTCGATCCAATGCATCGCGGTGACAGCACTTTGTCAGGCAGTGTCCGAAAATGGCTTTGCAGCGTTTGGCCTTCTGCGTCATCAATGCCATGATTCTGGCGCTGTTGGAGCTCGGCTCTGCACAGGATGCCGCTGCAGGTAGAAGTCATCAGGCAGAGGCCGTGTATGAGACGCGGTCCCGCAACAAGCGCAGAACACGGAGGTGGTGGCAGCGTAGCCAGCGGGCATAGATGTGCTGGCGGAGCATCAGTGTGCGCTTCCGACGTGGAATCTCGGCCACCTGCGATCGAACATGCATCTGACTGTCACCCCTGGTACTGAATAATTGACACTTCCAACACTCAATTCTTTCGTGTTACCGCACTTTCCAACACCTTGTTTCGCGTTGCCTGTTGCACTCTCACAGGCGCGGTAGTAATCAACGAGGTCCTGGCGAGAAATCATGACCCTGCTCAATTGGATGTTCGGTCGGTGCCGGGCGTGTCCAACAGCCCTGACTGGCTGGAGCTGCGCAACACGGCGAAACAGAACATCAACATTGCAGTAAGAGGGGTCACTGCATCAGTCTAGCCCTTGTACCTAATGTAGGAGAGTATTCTGAACACTTTGTGATACGGCCCACTGTCTACTACCAGAGCACATGGGGCGCATGACGTGCATACCCACACACATATGTACATATACTTGTACTTATTTAGGTTTTATGTGTGTTTATATGTACAAGTACTTGTATTCCACATCTGTGTCTTGCTCAACCTTGCCGCCGGGGCTAGCTGCTGGACGCCAATGCACGTTTCTGTTTCAGGGCTGCTCTGAGCCATTCAACCTGGCTACTACCGAGTCAGATTACCCTGCTGCCTGGGGCCTTCATACGTCTTAGTTTCATTCAATGTGCAGGGATGGACATTGAAATCCCACAAAGGGGAAGCCCGGTTGCCAGACCTCACCATGCCACCCGACGGCTTGCTGCTTGTGATCGTGCAAGGTGGGGTGTGGCAACTACTGGTGAAGTTTGACAGAAGTGTGTGCCAATGGTTTGCAAAGGGTGGGGTGTGACAACTACTAGTGAAGTTTGACTGAAGTGTGTGCCAATGGTTTGTAAAGGGTGGGGTGTGGCAATGATTCACAAAGAGTCGGATGACAATGATCGGCATTCAAGCGGATCTTGCCACGACGCGAGGCAGGCCAGACAAATCAGGAAGCACCCAGGTTATTCTAGCTTTTCATACGCATCAGGCCAACGTGCCTTTCACCACCTCTTACGCTAATTGTTTCATTCTACTTGGCCCCGCTGAGCAGTCCGTTTCGGATTGAAGGCCAGGCCCCAACAACAATAATAAGAGAGCCCTGATACTGTGCCTAAAAGTGCGCAAACTCTGCGCATCACCTGGCCTGCCTGCTCCTTGGTGCTCTCTGGGATGCCCAGGCAACAAATGATACGAAAATACATGTATACAAGCAGGGGGGGAGCAATCGGGTTAGCCGCAGACCCTATCCGAGAGTGACCCCATTTCTTCACGGGGTTGGCTTAGTTACCCTTTGGGATGCTTAAGTTTAAATTTCCAGGCGTTTCTGAGATGGTTTTTGGCGAGGGGGTGTGTGGGGGGGTAGGGGGGGGTAAAGGGAAATCTGGACCTATTTTAGAAAATCTGTTTGCTGGCCAACCAAATGCCTGAGTGAAGCT